>JAXGGA010001543.1:0-148579 GCA_038373865.1 Uloborus plumipes | reverse complement strand
GCCCTTCACCCTTAGATCATTTAGCCAGCGGGGGATGTCTTTTCTTTTCTTCATACAGTCGTCGGGTCTTACCGCTCATCCCCGAGTATCATCAGCCCTCCTTGGTGGTGACAAAGGCCCTGAGAGAAACACGTGATGTCTAACGACTGCTCTATCAGATTCTCAGAAAGTGACAATGACTTGCCTCGCTGCTGGCGGTTTACGGGTGGGACCTCTGGTTAGAAAACGAAAGGGGAAGATTTGTCCTTTTCCACCTGAACAAAAATAACTTTCTCCAGCAGAACTTACGTTCATCCAAAAGGATACGATGGCAGCAACTCGATGGTAGAGTCCTGAAGGTTCTCGTGTTCGAAATTAGTCTGGGAATTGCGTACTTAGTCGAGTAATGGGAATATCTTAAGAAAAAATAAAGTTTTTTCAGTTGAATGATTTTATTGAAATTATTTTACTGATCTGTCGGAATCAGAAGAGGTTTCGGCACAGATTTCTGTCGGAAAATTTAATCGTCGGAAATTTTTTCCCCGACGAAGTTAGAAATTTTCCCCGATGGGGGGGCAAGACGTTTCCGAGGGGGGGGGGCAATTGCCCCCCCTGCCCCATAGCTAGCGCCGCCACTGCTTTCGCTCTCGCTTCCAGTATTTGCTTAGGGGGAGGCGAAAATTTTCCTTGGGCAGGCGGCGCCTCCCCTGGCCTACCCCTGGCTACGGCCCTGACATGACTGAACAACGAATCATGTGAAGCCTTGTAATCTTTCCTGCAAAGGAATTATTGAAATAAGAATGGCAACCGCTATCCTTATTTGGTTGGAAGAAAATAAAACTTGACTGCTCGGCATTGGGTGATAGGTAGAAATGTGTTGTTAACATTACTGTAGCTACTGTTATTGCGTTTAAGTTATTTATGTATGAAAAATGCTGCGTTTTACCATAGGAACTTCTGTTTTACAATTTAGAAAGCATACTGCATTGATTGGTCTTGTAAAAGCTGTCATCGTCGTCTTTTTAGTGTTTTTCATCATCAGATATTTATATTCTAAAATTCCGGATCATCCTAGTTCCGACTTAAAAACAGAAATAGATAAGGTGCTTCATTTGCTCATATTTTGCTCTTTTGAATAATTAACTTTATTTATTAGTTGTTTCCTTTCCCCGTATAAATCTTAGCACACTGATTAAGGAATTTTTCCAAAATCATTCGTTTATAAATTTTGGAGATATACTTCTTTGAAGTGAAAATAAATGCAATTAAATTTATCTATTGCAACTATGTCTTTTGAAAGAAACGGGTTTCGCTTTGAGTCTCAAGTGTTATGAGTTCGCTTCAATTATGTATGAAGACATAAGTCCTAAAATCTACTTTTTTTTTTTTTTAATTCGACCTTGTCTGTTGATTAAGTTGCAAAGCTCTAATCTTGATTACAATAAACGAATGTCGTTGGTCGAGACAGTGAAATCTGCTTCAAATGCAGTATTCCTAATAAAGGATTCTTACCAGGAAAGTACTCGACTTAAGTAATAATGAAAAAAGTTAAAAATGGTACCATTCGAAAGAGCATACTGAAACATGTCTTTGACCCAAAGATCAAGTGCCCTCGTTTTCGAGATAAGGGGTCTTAAAGTTGGCCGAAAAGTAGCCAAATTTGAAGACTTGGCAAGAAATTGAAGCTACCTCCCGATTCTCCCTTCCGCTGCTTGCTTGACATCGCATCATTTCCATGTTTGGTCATTCGCAAAGAAAGTAAAAGATAAGAATGCTGATCAAGACTATGATGTGGAAAGCAGAGAGATTTATCCAGAGGAGCGAAAGCTTTACAAAGATGTTAAATTTTTATTTTTTTACGATTGATAACAATACATTTTAGAATTTTAGTTATTTTAAGTTTTTTTACTGAACTAAGTTGTATATGGGCGATTCTCTGTAAACTCGTCATTTTTCACACGAAATCTGTCCGGGCACGGTTTTTTGAAATGTTCGTATAATTATAATACTATTGCTCAGAAAATGAATCTATTACTTTGGTTTGAAAGAGGGCCAATTGAAGTTTGTGTTTTTCTGATAAATCATGATAGGGGGTAAGTCCCCCGCCTAGTATAACTAGGCAGGGGACTGTGCCAGGTGACTGTGTTTTTGCTCTTTGTTGCGTAATATCTGCAAAACTATTGGAACATAATTAGTTACGAGACTACCTATAAATTTAGGCACAAATCGTGGACATAATAACTAATATGTTTTATAATTAAATTAATTGACATTAATAAAATCACTTCCAGAGGACTGTTTTCGCAACGACCCTGATGCATACTTTCATCACAAATGTGGCTCTCAAACTAAGCAAAGTAGCGTTTCAACACCGTTCTCGGCGATTTCGGCAAATTCACACTGATTACTCTAAACTTCATGCCAAAAAGAATTTGCAAAAGTTATAGATTTTTCGTATTACAGCTTTGAATTTGTTGTTGTTGAAAAAACTCCGGACAGAATTTACATGACAATTTTAAGTTTTTGAAATACGTAATTATACGTTATTTCATAAGAAAAATATAGCTTCATTATTCTATTTTTAGATATTAATTGCTATATTAAGAGCTTTTGACCACTCTTGAAACCGCCACGACTGAAAATCTCTGTATTCATCCTTTCTTTATTCTTTTCTCCTAATTTGCGGCTTTCGATTTCATTTGCATTATTTTTTGTCTTATATATATGGATATATATATATATATATATATATATATATATATAAATATGTCTCTGTTAAATAATACTGTAACTCAGAACCAGAACGACATAAGTCCAAAAATGGCGATTTTCACTTTTTGCTTCATTGTATGTAGAATCTTATTCCATATCAATCCATTTCAATAGCATTCTATAAAACAAAGTCATTCACAATTATTTAGCAGCGTGAAAAGAGCGCAAGTCCCATCTTTTGCATGTATCCGACAATCGTTTTCGGCCTCTGCTGAAAAATGGCGAAAATGGACTTACGTTAGTCTGGTTCTGAGGTACGAATGTTTGAATTTTTATTGCTTCAATCAATTAGTTGTATGTATATATTGAAGAAAACAGCATATTTTTTCCTTTTTTTAGGGAGAGCTATCTGTACTTGAACAAAGACTAGAGAAGCTTGAAAAAGAATTGCAAAGGAATAGGATTATGCTTACCCAAGTTAAAGATACAGTTAGAAGTTTTCTGCAGCCAGAAACTCCTCCCCGTGTCCAGTTTTCATTTGGATCAGCCTTAAGCAGAGCAAATCGTACTTTAGTAAAATTATCTCCTTATGATTGTCAGTTATGTTCTGAACCTATTGCTGATGCGGATGAAAATGTTAGTACTGTTTCATCTTTAGTTACTTTATTTTCCTATGTGCTTAATTCTGTACCTCAGAACCATAAGGACGTAAGTCCAAAAATGGTGATTTTCACTTTATTAGTGAATTGTATGTAGACTCTTATTCTCTATCTCTGGGGAGGTCATGAGTAATATTTGGACACAAAAGAGTTTAATTAAAGGAAACAAAAAGAAAGGGTTGCGCCAAAGGTTATTCAAATGATAATTAATTTCTTTTTAGGTGGGCAAAGTGTGGAATGTTTTTGTCTCTCCTGTAAAGTTTTAGAAAGTGAATTGAGCTTGTCTTTATGATAAAATTCAATTATCCTATGTAAGATTGTCAAGGCAGGTCTAGCTTCTAATGTTTAGGGATCATTATTGGAAGCAGAAGTCATATTTTTTTCATTTTTTGATATTTTTCCTGTTTTTTTCCTATTTTTTTCTATACACGATCTTGCTTCCGCCATTTTTGCCATGAGTTCCCTAATTTCCTGATTTAATTATTTAACTGTTTTAAAAGTGCAAAATTATTGATATACTGATTATCTGTGCTTTTTTTTTTCAACTTGAAAACTTTTTGAAAACCTAGAGCCTGCTGCTGGTCGTCGTGTTTGTATTTGTAAATGAAATTTTCTTTTCTTCCTTTTAGCAAAATCATTTAAAAAGTTGTTTAAGGGAGGCGATTGCTATCAAATCCAGCTCATTCTATTTTTGGAAATTTTACAGGAGAGACAAAAAACTTCTCAAGACCACATGGCAGTGATCCAGAGGGCTGAACTTTTCAACTAATTTTTCGTTGGAATGGGCTAGATTTGAGCTATATCTCTTCGTCAGGCTATGAAGGACCCTCTAAACTTTCAAAATATGCAAAATAGTGGATTTCTATTTTTTCTATTTTTTAATATTTTGCTCCTATTTTTCCTACTATTTTTTTTCTGAATACTGACTGCTGTCCTTTTTTTCTTCAAAAAAAAGTGGAAGTCCATCTTTGACAGCTGTAAAGAGAGGGAGTCATGACCCCCCCCTCCCGCCCTGGATACGTTGGTATTTACAGTTTACATGTACCGTATTTTCTAAATACTGACTGCGGTCCTTTTTCCTCAAAAAAGAAGTGGAAGTCCATCTTTGACAGCTGTAAAGAGAGGGAGTCATGACCCCTCCCCCCTCCCGCTCTGGATACGTTGGTATTTACAATTTACATATACCGTATTTTTGGGGAGATAAGCCGTACCACCATATACACTGCACTTCTAAAAATTCGGGAGAAAAAAAGTGTTTCATCAGGTACGTCACATCGGCCTATAAGCCGCATTAAACTTTGTTAAAAATTTAATCTGCGAGAACCCATGCTGTATACTCCTATTGACATCATTCAAAAATCGTTCAGGGACCCTGATGTCAGTTTGTCTATCCAAACAACTATAAACAGCAAACAGTAGGACAAGAATCGAAAATGTAGTCTGTCTTAAGCCTGTTTGAATTAACAAGGTTTGAATGTATTAAGTAAATGAAAAGTTAATTAAAAACAGTTCACATTGTGTACGAATAAGTAAAAACCAAAAAGCAACGTCTAAAAGCACAAATAAGTCAAGTTAAAAATCGGCAAACATGTTTCAAAGGCATAAAGCCTCCTTCTTCATTGCTAAGCAAGAAATGGAAAGAAACAAAGTACCCGGAGAGTTTAAATAGAAAGGGAGCAAAAGCTAGGCCAATCAGGTGTCAGCGTGTGCTGAGCTCGGATTTGGTGATGCGCTGTCAGAAAATTTAAAAGCATGAAGTAAAATTGGTGAGATGTGTGGAACTGCAAAGGATTCGTTACAAATATTACTTAAATTTTTGTAAACATGAAAGGCTTTTAAGAAATCTAACTTGCCAATAGTTGAAGGTCTGCAAATAATTTTAGCTTCAGAGAAAACAAATCTATGGCCCGTGTCCCAACAGTGTTTCGCAATAAATTGCGAAACACTGTTGGGACATACTTTTAAATTTTCTAATAACGCAACGCCAAATCTGGGCTCGGCACATGCTGACAGCTGATTGGCCTAGCTTTTGCTCCCTTTCTATTTAAACACTCCAGGTATTTTGTTTCTTTAAATTTCTTGCTTGGCACTGAAGGAGAAGGCTTTATGCCTTTGAAACATGTTTGCCGATTTTTAACTTGACCTATTTGTGCTTTTAGACATTGCTTTTTGGTTTTTACTTAAATGGAAAGTTATTTATTTATGTTACATGTTTTCAATATATAACATACAGAATTCGCTTGCACTACTTTGTAACTTGAAAAATGAACTAAGAGACTTATATATGTGTTTTTGCAGACTTTAGATATGTATGAAAAAATAGATTTTGATAATAAAGATGGCGGAGTATGGAAACAAGGCTGGGATATACAGTATGATCCTAATCAGTGGAGTAAGCAGAAAAAATTGAAAATTTTTGTTGTCCCACATTCTCACAATGATCCAGGTTAGTGTTTGTTGTAGTATTATTTTGTAAATAAATATGGTATATCACATGTATCCGTGCTTGAATACTCGTGAGAATATTTTTGACTGACGAAATTTTGTTTTAATTTAATATTACCTGATTTAAAAAACAATTGGTTTTTACTGTTAAAGAAAGTAGGGATCAGTGGGGGATAGTTGCATTTATATGATGAATTAAAATGTGAAAAATTATTTTTAGTTTGTCTAGAGTTGATGATGCACATTTAATTCTACTTTGCTTTTCTTTTTCAACGGGAAGTCTTGGTCGATCGATTCCCTGAAGGCCAAAAAGCTTCATTTTTCTAGATCAGCGGTTCCCAACCTTTTCCATGTAGTGACATCTTTTTAACCAACTAAACAAAACGCGACCTCATATGTCCCCTCCCTTATTGATATGAACATTGTGTGTGCGCAGACTTATTTTGCGTGACAAACCAAAGTTCTTGAAAAATTTTATTTATGCCTATACCTAATAAGGTAACACAGATTATAGAAATGGTGAGGGGAGTTTGGTAGCCACTCAATTTTCTTCAAACATATTAACCCTTTTTTTTTGTGGCCAACAATCTTTTTACCTCAGGGAGAAATGTTTTCCCTCCAAATCACAATCAAGGTAGACCATAGGAAGCGCGCCGAAAATATTCACTCTACAAAAAAAAAAAATTGTGGCTGGTATAGTCAAAGTTAACTACAACAACATCTGTTTCTTGAAACAGTTGGCTCATTTCACTTTTCAAAAATAAAATCAAGTACATTTGTCACAAAAAACTTGTTTCCATAAATATCTACTAAATCTACAATCCGTCTTATATGTCAAAAAGTTTCGGCACTTTTTTTCAAAACTGCTGAATGCATCCTAATCAACTCCAAAAGCTAATTTTTAAAATTGACTTCCATGTACTAATGATATGAATTTTTCAATATTTTGTCGCTTTTCTTCGTAAGTTTTTTTTTTTTTCAAAAAGTTTAAACGGAACAACTATCCTGAGGTTTCAACTTAATCATGGGAAACAATATGACGAATGGAAAAAAACGATACATTTAAAAATTACGGAAACATTTCATGGAAAACAAACAACAATATAAAAAACGAATCAAGATGCCAAAACCATTGAGAATTTCGCTAACGCTCACCGCCCTGCACATAACGTCCAAATTGCAGCGGAGAATCGAAGATACTGGCAGAGAAAGAGTGTAGCCCTTCAGCTGATCTTCGTCGGCTACGCCAGAGAGGCAGATTTTATTCTGCCTCCTAGGTCGCTTTGGTTAATGAAAAGAGGGGGGATAAGTGCGGCACGGGGGTGTTTTGCATGCTAAGCATTGCATAGATACGGAGGTCGAAACATAGCGTTGGTCATTGCTTTTCAAGTGTACCAAAATGGAAAAATTCCATTTTTTTTTCTTTTTTTCCATTATTGCTGTGTAAAACCTAAATATTTTTTTTCCAATCAACGCATTAAATGTCATTGAATGAAGTGGTGAGGTTGGTCTGTTTTCTTCATGGGTAGGCACTGCCTACCTTGCCTACCAGACAGCACCTCCCTGGTTAATTTCTTTATATCAACTAAATGTTCTACGTTGAACAATAGCAGAATATGACCTTGGACATTACTTTAGCAAGATGCTTTTCTCCATGATGGCTTGATTGTGCTTTGAATATGTCTTCCGATAGTTTTACACAATCTATGAATGAGTTAGTTTTCAATTCAACTAGGTAAACTGGTGGTTATTTTCTTCTTTTTGCCTAACTCCTAATTTAATTGTGTTATTTAAGTTTTTCTTTTTTCGGTTTTACAGTATGTTTTTCCTTTTAAGACGTATTCTTCATTTTGCAAAGAAACAGTATCAAGTACAAAAATGTATTGTGCTCTCGCGAGTAGTTTTGTGTTAGCTTGCCACTCAACCCAGGAAGAACATCAGTAAAAAAGTTTACTAATTAATCTATTTTTATTGACTTTTCCAATATTGTCATCATTAGGTCCATCTTCCTTACCAATTAGCATTTTTTTAAGAAGGTCTCATTCTAAGTGCATTCTTTTTTCCAAATAAAACTATTAGTGTATTAACTTTGCTAATGCATCTGCAATTGATAAAAGTTATTTTTGTATGCCTTAAATTTTTTAAGAACATTTTTGATTGAGTTGGTACCAGAAAACCATGGTTTGATGTTGCATTTAACTACAAAATTGTAAAGCAGCAAATACTTTTTGGGTCAACTTTTAATTGTTCTCTAACTAATTATTTTGAGCAATAAGTTCTTAGCTACCTGTCTAAGTAGCACACTCCAGGTTTTAAAACATCAACAAACAACAACCCCTTACTTGGATTAACAAGCAATAACTTTACTATAGTTCCAAAAATTCTCTGTGTTCCTCATGACAAAGATGAACTTCAATTCTGCTTCTTACATGGAGTACCCCCACCTTTGTCTTTCTTAATTTCTTTGACATCTGTGTTTGACTCATGAGTTAAAATATTCAAAGGAACAATATATCTAAAAGCAAAATGTTTCCTTTGCAGACACAAAATATAGTCTCTATTGTATTTCGAAGTGTAATGTATGAAAATAACTAATTTTTCTTCAGATTTCCCCTTTCTCTGTTATACAAATATTTTTGCTGAGAATTGTGTTTATCTAAATTGTGCCCAAAATATAACACTTTCATCCATTACTACGGAAGTATTCTCTTACCGGCTCAATTTAACATTGTGCATGTTGTAAAAGATTGCTCATAAGATATCACCTCTGCAGTATAGAACTAGTACCTTGATTTTTAGTAAAAGCAACACGGGAACAAATTAATTTTTTTCAAATTATTTTTTTTGCAAAAACAACAACCTTGGGCTTGGGAAAAAATACCGCTTCTGGTTTTGGAGGAGGCTATTATCAGAAAGAGAGGGGGTGGGGGGGGGGGGGGTGACAAAGTGAAAATTTTAGGGTCTCAAATTAGAGGATCTGGACCACATTTTTCTAAATCTAAGTTCAAGAAATGCAGCCTTCCAATTTTTATTTATTCATCCTAAAGGACTCCCTTGGGACACAGGCTAATAACTATGGATTAAGTTAAAATTTTGCGAGAAGCATTCCTTTGTATGATGGAACAAATTAAAGGGGTGTTACATAAACTTCAAAAACAAGGACCACATTAATGTATGTATTGCAATTCTACATTTCTTTACATAGAAAACTGACTTCATTTTCTTTATAGGATGGATTAAAACCTTTGAAAAATATTTCAAAGATCAAACTCAGCATATTTTGAATAATTTAGTTTTGAAAATGAAAGATGACAAAAGGCGCAAGTTTATTTGGGCAGAAATATCATATTTTGCAATGTGGTGGGAAAAGGTTGACCGGAACACTCAGTCACTTGTGAAAAGGTATGTGGAATAACTGCTAGATGTTTTAGAATTATTGATTGCAAATTTAAATCCTCTGCAGTTTTTTGATGCATAATAATTAATATCAATGCTTTGTGTCAAAAAGTATGTGCACTAGAAACAGTTATTGCTAGTTAAGTACTATAGTACTTGTTAGATTTTATATATTCCTTAAAAAATGTATAATGTAATCCTTTTGATGTAATTATACGAGGTTTGTCCGTAAAATACATATAAAAGATGAATAAAAACCTTATTTACCTATTGGCAACCACCGGCAGGTTGCATTACTGTTATAGACAATCCCATCAACCCTCAGTTCAAGTTAGAACGCTCTATGTGTAAATTCGAGTGTGTGGTTGCTGGTTGAAGGTAACCCTTTTTTCAAATTGCGTCGGCATGAAGCTATCTCTGAAGTTTTGAGACGTCTCAGAGCTTGTGTGGCTCAAGTTCGACCAGATCTAGCACAAGGGGGCAGGTAGATCCTTCATCACGACAATGTCCCCGCACACATGTCACTCGTTGTGGGTGAGTTTTTAGCCCGAGGCTCAATCACTGTGACTGACCACCCGCCTTATTCACCCGATTTAGTCCCTTGTGACTTCTTCTTGTTCCCGAAATGCAAAATGGTGCTTCGGGGACCGCACTTGAGAGTTGTGGAAGCCATCAAAGCAGAAACGACAAGGCAACTGAACAGCATCACAACTGAACACTTTCAGCAATGTTATCAACAGTGGAAACAGCGTTGGCAGAAGTGCATTTTGTCTCAGGGAGAGTACTTTGAAGGAGACCAAGTTGTAATACCGGAATAATTGAAAAATAAAGTTGTTATTCAATTTTTATATGTACTTTCTGGACAAACCTTGTGTAGTAAATAAATTTTCATTACTTGTTTTTAGTTTCCTTTTTTTTCTATTTTTCTTTCTTTTTTTTTTTGCTAATGTCAGTAATATTTTTTCAAATGCATGTTAGTCAATGAAATATACAAATTTAATCATAATTGCTAGTTCCTTTGCACAGCTTCATTTGTTATACTAGTAAAATATATGCATGTTGTTTGATTTTGTACTTAATAACATTTCATTGATGTGTATAGTTGTCATAAATATAATTTTTTTCCAGACATAAATAATTGGAAAGAAGTATGATGTACCAGTGAATATGACAGATTGTGCTACAAAGTTTATGTACATCATAGAACAGGCATATTTGCTGCATAATAATCACACACATATGAATCGCTGGGTGGTAAATAAAAAGACTAAAGAGAGGGGGAACATCGTGATATATTCCGGAAAAAGGACTCATTCTTTCTTCATCCTATTAGATTAATTTTAAAACTACTATGAAGATTGAGCTTAACAGTTAACAGTTTTGACATAATATTTAGAAGGCATAAAACAAAATGAAAAAATATTTTAATATTCAGAGAACTTTGACTGATAAGAAAAATGAAAGAAAAATAATTTTGTCTCTTTATATTACTTAAATAAAAACTTGCTCACAATAGCTTTTTTATGAATTATGCTAAACATGTTAAACTGTTATGTTTTTTACAGGCTACTAAATGATGGACAGCTAGAGATAGTTACTGGTGGCTGGGTTATGAATGATGAAGCTACAGCTCACTATTTTGCTATGATAGAACAAATGATAGAGGGTCACCAATGGCTGGAACAGAATTTAGGTTGAGATTTCTGCATGTTCAAAGTATTGTATGAGCTTGCAAAGTTCCAAGTGCTATATTTTCAATAGCTATCCCCCCCCCCCCCGAATTGTTGAAATTTTGCTCTTTTTTATTGTTTGTAGTGTTTAATCCGAACATAAAGCACTTACATATTATTAATATTCATACAGTGAGCAATTTATTTAAAATTATGGTGTTGTAATAATTTCTTAACACTAGATTGGCCAAGCAAGTCATTTTGACTGCTTCTGCGATAACTGTACCTCAGAACCAGAACGACATAAGAACAAAAATGGCCATTTTCACTTTTTTGCTTTATTGTGTGTAGAATCTTATTCCACATCAACTCATTAAAACTATTCCATAAAACAAATTCCTCCACAATTTTTTAGCAGCTTGAAAAGAGCGCGAGTCCCATCCTTTGCATGCATCCGACAACCGTTTTCGGCCTCTGCTGAGAAATGATGAAAATGGACTTGCGTTAGTCTGGCTCTGAGGTACAGATATATAGATATTGCACATAAATATGCCAGAAATGAAGGAGGAGTTGGGAGGCAGCTGCAATTATTAATAAATACATTCATATGCTGTGTAAAAAGTCACAAAAGTCAAAGAAATTGTGTCATTAGAAACAATTTTTGAATCTTAATGGAAATGAAAAAGCTGTCGAAATGACTGCTCCGGCAATCTAGTGTTAAATATCTCTCAAGCTAAGAATATTTTTAAATGTAGTGTTGTTAAAACCACTAATTTTCAAAAGTGCTCTCTTACTCAAGCCTTAAAATGGAAGTTTTAAGGATAGAAAGACTCGTTATTTTTTTCGTGTTCTGTTTGTCTAGTGATGAAGAGTCACAGAGACGGTTTGCATTAGCACGCTGAACTTTAATTAGCATCTAAAAATAGTGGCCACAACACAATTGACATAAACACTTCACACAGATCTATATTATGACATTATTAGCATGCACTGATGATATGACGCCAAGCGTCTCGCGATCGTCGTGTGTTGTTCTTCCCTCGTGAGCTCCGAGCACGGTTACAGTTAATCCCCTATAACCAGTCGCAATCGTGGCGTCGTTATGTTTTGTATCAGCCTCCAGATTATTCAAGCAATACTTAAAGTTCATACAGTACACTCCCGATTATCCCGGGAATCGGTTGGCACGGGTATCGTAGATTCCGGACGTACATAAATGAAGGGGAAAGAAGATACAGGTTACTGATTGCGGACAAAATCTAGTGCCTGTTTAAAGTATGAATTCTGAGGAGATAAATTAAAACTATTTTTATCAGTTTATTACGATAACTGATGCACTTTATAGGGGTCATTCCAGCGAAAATGGTACAAATCATGTCCGAGACTTTGGAATTTTTTAAAATCAATTTTAATAACTACCACCCATTAAGTGTATTTTTTTATTGGTTCTCCATTTAATTTTGTGCCATCAAGTATCAATTGATTAGCTATAATCCATTTAGAAAGGACACAAAGAAAATTATTTTTGTCAGAAGAAGGAGAAAATGACGTGTCCCAGCTTCAAATTGCTAGAATTTTAAATGTGATTTAAAATTGAACTGAAATGTAACAACAAAATAAATGACACTGCACTGCCCAAAAGATGCTTCTGACACCATTTTTGCAGATTATTACGCAAATGAAAAAAAAAATTCCCCCAAAACACTATTATTTATTCATGTCCCTAGATTTTCTCTGTTTGGAATTGTCCTCTCTTATATGCCTTTTGGAAATAAAATAAACAATTGCATTCAATCTGATATATATTTTTTAAAAATATAGGTAGTATAACTGCCGTGATTAGCTTGCTACATTGAATTATGTAGTCAACAACCAGGGTGAGCCTCATTTTTTTCTCATTTAGTTAATTTGAACTGTTGGATGTCCACTCTGTTAGAGCCGATTTCATGATGAAAAAAACAGATTTTTTCTTGAAATTGCAGACAGACTTACAGTTTTAGGCTGTTTCTTCCACTTTATGCTTGTTCTGTGATTCTAATTTTTCTTTGTGATTATAAAGATATTTTTAAAGGCTTATTTGTCCACTCTGTTATATGTCCACTCTGTTATACAAAGTTATCAAAATATTCGGAATCCTTTCATAAGTGAGTCATGTACTAGTTATTTACACTTCATTATGCACAAATAAATGGAAACTCAATAAAAAGAAATATGGTTAGTTGGTGAAAATTATTTAAATTGATAATCTTCAGTAAAGAGTTTCAGACATGATTTGTACCATTTTTGCTGGAATGACCCATAGACACTTTTGTGAACAACTGTTTGAGACAATTTTCGCGAGCAGTAGGAAAAAAGTTGAGGCTTGAGTAGCATAAAATGCAGGTACAGCAAAATACAAATTTGTAATTTATTGGGAAAGGCTGGCACCGCAAAGACAAAAAATGTCTTTTGCTTAAAAATAATTGCATTACACTTAAAACGTGATATGTGCTAACGGTGATGATAGACACAGCATAAAAAATTATTTGTATTTGAGGTTCTCAAGCATATAAATCTATAAAGAAATGGTACTTACGATAATACCCTGGAAAAATAATTTAATGAATGAAGGACACCGTCCTCTTGGGTAGGAAACGTTAGAAAAAAGCAAAGTTTGAGTTCATGCTTTTTCAAAAAAATCAGTTAATTGTGTTTGTTAATAATAATTTTTCAAGTATATTTTTTTTAAAAAAGGATGTTGATACTTTATGTAATGGTTCCTTATGTTTAAATTAGGGATGCACTGATAAGGAAATTGGCCGATTACAGATTACCAATTAATCGGCTGTTGATAATCGGCCGATTAATGATATGGATAGTTGTTTTTTTACTATCAATTTTACCATCACTGTTTTTTATCTCTTATGCAATTTCAAGTTTAGAAATAGTAAGTAATTTCTTTCTGGGAGAAGATTTTCTTTTTCCATTTTTCTAGTTTTCGCAAAATAATTTCAATATTTTATCAAATTTCTTAGAACGGATTTTCATATTAGTGTCAATAATATTATTAACACATTGTTTGCTATGTTGATTGGAAATAAAAATTTATAAAAAAAGGAGGGGTGGGGAGTGTGTGGTGAATACTCCAATTTAGGAGTAGTTTTAATTCATATATTTTAGTAATTAGTAGCAATTTAATGCAATACTTTTATTCTTTGAAAATTAGAGGTTATCTGAAAGCACTGTGCTAAAGAGAAAACTATTGCCACATGAAAAATGTTGCATCATTATCTATGTATATATATTCAAAGTAGGAGAATTAATTAAAAAAAAACTTTACATCAACTGTGAGGATTATTATTACTGTTAATAAAATTATTCATCATAGTTTCCGAGTGAAAGTATACTTTAAAGAATAATATCTGAAAAATATTTTTCAGCCGATTAATTGGCCCGATTTTGCCGAATTATTAATAATCGCCAAAGTGGCCGATTAATCGGTGCATCTCTAGTTCAAATGTATCATAATTAAAGGCTAAAAATTTACAACTGGCTGAAAAGTGCAAATATGTGTATGGAAACATCCCACTCATGCAAATGAATTGAGCAAAATACAAAGTAAGTTTGTATATACATTTTAATGTTGGAGGCTTGAAGTAAAAACTATTATCTTCTAATGCTGTCTAGTCCAGATGTAAGGTACCTTTTTGCCATTTGAGGCCTCATTTAGACACTTGGAACTAGAAACTGTTCAATAATTAGCAGCATATTTGATTCAACTGAAAGTTCTTCTTTACTAATAATAAAACTGAAGGTGGGTCTGTCTGTCTTTCTTTCTGTCTGTCTATGATAAGCGCAGGGCCAAAACCGTTTGGTCGATTTTCATAAAATTTGGTACAAAATTAGCTCGTAGCATGAGGGTATGAACCTCAAAATGTTTTTTCGAAAGTTCGATTTTGTTCCTTTTCTATTCTAATTTTAAACTCCTTTTTCACATAAATATTATAAAATGGCGGAGATATATTTCATATACATTTTAAAATTTTATGTCATTCGAAAGCTTGGAATTTTGTGTTAAAAATGACGTCAATTTGAAATTTCTGCGAGCATTAAAAGAGCTGTAGTAATTATTTTCAGAATCCTGAAATTCATGGCTTACCTTGAGCAAACCAAACAATTCTGATTGGTTAAGCTTGATAATAAAATCAAAAGTTATGGCGGAATTGAACTTATTTCCTCAATGGAAATTAACTTTTGTTTTGTTACCACAATTATGTCTTTTAGTTCTTTTTATTGTCTTTTTTTATTTTTTATATTTTAAACACATTTTTTAAATATTTTCAAAACACTTTCACACAGCAGCATTCCAAGCCTTTCTGTCTTCTTGAAACTGAATTAAATCGAAATATTTTCAGTTAAATAAATCTTGTCTGCGTTTATTTTCCCAGTTTTTATTAAAAATATTGCTTTGATTGCTTTACATTTTAATGCAACTTATAATTTTTTAGCTCTGATGGATTTGAATGATTTTAAGCGTATTTTAGTGAGGTGATATCTTTTTAGTAAAGGAAGTTTTGACTGATAGCTCTTATCACTTTATTAGGATTTTCTCGTTACTTCATAGAATATCCTTGGAGTTTTTGAAAAATTATGCGCGTACATCTTAACAAACATAACAAAGTCTCTCTTTTTATTTTGGAGACGGATGGAAAATTTATATGCACTCTGTGTCACACACATGGCCTGTTTTTTTACTTTATTGCACAAGGACAGCCGTGTGGGTACAGCTAGTATGTCAAATAAATAAGTTAAATTACATTTAGTTAAAATAGTTTTTTGAACAACCGTAGTTGATCTTAAATGATGCTAGGGAAATTTGGCTTCCTTTAAACATTTCTAGTGTTGACACTTGCAAAAAAAAGAGTCAATTTGTAACATCTACCAAGCCAAGATTTTTTTTAGTCATACTTTATTTAGTGTAGTTATAGGTATAAAATTTCAATATTTATTAAATTGATTACTGTATTTTTCGCCGTATAAGACTCACTTTCTCTCCCCAAAATGGGGGGTGGTGGGGTGGGGGTGGGGGGGACCGAAAGTGCACTTTCGGTGCATCTTATACGGCAAAAAATACGGTAATGTGTCGACAAAGCTTAACTTATTTCGTAAATACTGATCAAGATTGTTAATAGTAGTCCAGGATAATAAAACATCCTGAAAATTAACAAAATGTAATCTGAAGCTGAATTTTATTTATTTTGTATCAAGCAACATCCGAGGAGAGTGCTGTTTCCTTACATATCCACTTTTGATTTCATTTATTACTTAAAGAAAAAGCCTATTTTTAATTGTATTCTTTTTGAACCAAACAGTTATAAAATAAACATATCAAATATTTGATTTAAAATATAATTAGTCTAGTAAATTCCAAGCTACTTCATAAATTTTAAATTAAGAATATTCAGATATCTATTACAATATTAAGGTATAATGTTACTTGCAACAAATGACAAAAAAAAAAAAAAAAGTGTTTTCATTACCATCCTTTATAAGTTGGCCACAAAAGTACTGCACCACAAGTGATCAACTGACACAGGTTTCACTGTACTCTCTTGTACACTTTCTTCTTAGCTTTATTCATTAGAACTTATGCTTTTATTAAATTTTTAATGGTCAGTAGTATTTAATTGAATCGTTTATTTCAGAAACCACCTAAGTGACAAAATTTCTAATTTTTAGAAAACATTTATTTCTTCACGTTAAAATATGTAACAGCAATTACAACATTATTTTCTGAAAGAAATATATATAAACAAGGATATTTTCCCCATTAAAATATTGAAATCCTAATCGATTTTTTCATAAATAACGGTAAAAATACTTTTTTGAACTTTTTGTGTTTGTTGCTTAGGTGGTTTCTGAAATAAACGATTCAATTAACCCTCAAGAAATATCCTTTCATGAGTTCTATAAATAGCTGAAAAATGAAATTGTTTCATTTCTAGAATACAAGCCTAAAAATGCATGGGCCATTGACCCCTTCGGCCTATCTCCAACTATGGCTTATATGTTAAGAAGAATGGGTCTTGATAACATGGTTATTCAGCGAGTTCACTATTCAATCAAAAAATATTTAGCAGAACTTAAAAGCTTGGAATTTGTTTGGAGACAACAATGGGGTAAGATTTAACAGCTTTCTTTTTTTTATTCATATATTTTTTGATTAATTGAAATTTGAGTATTTAATTTTGTACTATACTGGAATATACGACCTGAAATTTCTGCATGGGGAAAGCAAGTATTTTATCACTATGTCACCTAAAAATACCTCACAAAATGAACTACAATGGTATATAAAGCAGTGAATAACCGCCCCTAAGCAAGGGCTAAGGCAGGAACATGCAATACACCACCAACTTGGCCATTTCGATCCATGGACTGCAGTTTCGAGCTTATGTGCTCTCATCAGCATGGAATACGAAACTAGCCAAGTCGGAGGCAAAAATCCTCTTTTAAAGCAAAGAGAGCCGAAAAAAAAAATGGTAGCTAATGTGAAATTAGAACACCAGCGAGCGACCACCCTTGGTACGGTACAACTCGTAAATATTTTTAAGGCAGAGCTCGGGTATAGAGCAGTGAGTAACCGCCTCTAAGCAAGGGCTAAGGCAGGAACATGCAATACACCGCCAACTCGGCTATTTCGATCCATGGACTGCAGTTTCGAGCTTAGTATGCTCTCATCAGCCTCGTTGGTACTCTAATTTCGCATTAGCTACCAGTTTTTTCGGCTCTCTTTGCTTTGATAAAGATCATATAAAAACGGCTACAGAACATACTTTACAGTGGTTATGTGCTTCAATCTGTTAATAACGAATTGAAACAATACCAAGGTACTAATTGAACACTATTATTTGGTTGAAATGTTCATTTTGGGGGAAATTCAGACCCTTTTTTGGACCGTCCCTAAAAAAGGACGCTAGGCATTAATGGGTTAAGAATGATTAGACATTTACAGGACCACTGGTTATTAAAAAGATTGTTTTTTAACCTTTTGATGAATCATCAAATGGTTTATTTTTGTTTTTAGTTTTACAGGTTAAATATTTCCACTGTTAGAAACTTTATTTGAATTAATATTTCGTTGTTTTATTGAATTGTTATTCTTATTGATGTTTCAGATCACAATCACACAATGGATATATTGTGCCACACTATGCCTTTTTATAGCTATGATATTCCTCACTCCTGTGGTCCTGATCCAAAAGTTTGTTGTCAATTTGATTTTAAACGTCTTCCAGGAAATAAAGTAAACTGTCCATGGCGAGTTCCACCTGTGCCAATTACTGAGAAAAATGTAGCCGATAGGTGAGCAGTACATTTGTCCTTACCTTGTAGTAAGCATGAATCTTGGGAAATGTGAGCTGAGACCTCTTTTTTTATTTATTTATTTTCAAGTGGAAAATGATGTCTCTATAAGAGTTTGAGCAAATATACAACTCAATTTCTCACAAAATGCTTGTCGCTCTCTTTGAAACATTTTTAAACCTACTCAACAACCGGATAACTTATTTCTAAAAATATTCTAAAACTTATATCTCTGGCAATTCTTTTACTTGACTAGATTACTAGTTTTTAAATAGTGTTTTAGATTTTTTATGTTTTGCATGGGTATTATTGCAAGGGTAATTGTTGCAGGATTATTTCATTGTTTTCACAATGTTAAAGCCATTTCTAAAATACTCATTGATAAATTAAAACATACTTATGATTGATAAAATGGCACGTTTTTTCATTTATGTATTTGCATTACATAGATATTTCATACTTTTTGTGATCAATGTTCTTTTGTTTTAAAAAGTTTCGTATAATTTATTTTCTTGAAATGGTTGGTTTTCGTGTCCATGCACGTCACTCAAATTGTGCCATGCACAATTATTACTGTCTCAGCAAATTGGTGGCAGCAGTCTGAATACAGATTTTCTTTGGGGTCGGCGGTTATTTGCTGCTTTGAAACCGAAATGGCAGGACATGAGAAAATGTGATCTGGACTGAGTTTTGTATTGAAGCAATTTTTGTATGCAGTATAGATCCTGCTTCTGTCAGTTCCTTAAAGTGTCCAGTCCTCTCAGTATTACCAATATTTCCTTGGTTTTCCTCAGAGCATTCAATTCTCAGATTTGGAACTTGAGCTTGATGGTGGTGCTTAAATTTTCTCTTTACAAAAACGTTTGCATTGAAGAGGGGAATCAAGTGTTGATGTTCTCCATTAAGCTGTCGTCCTCCCTTGACCAAGACGCCTGCAATATTTGTTGCCTTCAATGCTTATGTGGGCTAGTGTCCATTGCAAAACACAGTGTCTTTTCTCATTTTTGCGTTCTACAAGGGAGTTATGGATGTCATGGGTTTGTCTAGTGAGGCCTTTTTGAATTTCTTGGAAAGCAGCTTTGGAATCGCAAAAAATTAATGTTCCACCTGATGTTTTTGTGGTTTCGAACTTGATGTAGATGTTTAATGCCTCTTGAATCACAAAAAGTTCACATGTGGTTTTTTTTTTTTTATTTCTAATGGCAAGGCCGGTTAAAATTATAAAAACAACAATTGTGGAACAACTGAACAAGTAACAAAAGTTATATTTGACTGAAGTCATTGTCTCAGGCATTCTCTAGCTCTCCAGTACACGATAGTCAGAGTCCGAAGAACCGCGCATTGACACAGATGACCTCCATTTAAAGGTTCTCCAAAGTTACAAGTGTAGTTGAAGGTAAAGCTGAAAATTAGCGGTCGCCACTCGCCACGTGGCGATTAAAGTTGCAAAAGTGGCGATTAAAAAATGTGGCATGGATCGCCACCCTCGGTCGCCACTCTTGCTCAGTCACTCTAAACATTCCCAATGGAACCACATTTCCCCCCTCCTGTTCCGCGCTACTTCCATGTATTTCTTTCCCCACCTCTTCTCCCCATCCCTAGAGGGAGAAATTGAGCCACAACAGGAACCGCCATTCGTCATTTGCACTTTGAACCCTACACGTGCCACCTGCTTTGGAATGGCTGCTCAGCGATCACGTGGGGGAAAGCGCAATATTGAAGAAGAGGAGTCACTTAAAATAACATCGTTTTTCGTTAAAAGGTGTTTAAATAAACAATTTAACTCTGGTTTCTTGTTTTTAGCATTATTTTTTACTCTATTTTTAAATGTTTCCAGTTGTTAACTAAAACTCATCATTATGAAATACAGTATTTTCGCGTAGATAAGCCGCAGCTTATACCTGTTTAAAAGCTGAATTTTAACTCCTGCGGCTACACCATGGCGGCTTATACGATGTAAAAGTTTTTTTTTGTCTTTTTTTTTTTTCAAAGTTCACTTTATGTTTAGTTATTGCTTAAAAACGAAACAAATTAGAGTCTGACATCGAAAAACAGAACTGCAACCCCCTTGAAAAGATCTATTTTGAAAAGGGTGATAGCACTTCTGCTTATTCAGATGTTATTTTATTCTCCTAGATCCGATAAGGAAGTGGAATAAATTAAGAAAAAAAAAACATCAACCATAACCAAGGTGTCTAATAAACGAAAACAAATTAAACCAAAACAAATAATTAAAAAAAAAACACCCACTGCTGTTGCCGTGAGGATGGGAAGTAGGGTTGCAGTAGAAACCAACTGTAGCAGAACAGGGTTACTATAAGTTACAGTTATCGCCAAAATGTTGCAATGTTTTATTTATTTATAATATTGAAACACTGTTTTCAAATCAATGTTACTAATTCTTTGTCATTGTTTTTGAACGATGTCAATACCAGTATACAGGGTAGGTGTATGTTCTCTCAGATTGAATTTGTGACAGTTTTATGTGGCTTATACGCCGATGCAGCGTATCTGATGAAACGCATTTTTTTCTCCGGTATTTTGCGAAGTGCGGCGTATACGGTGGTGCAAGTGCGGCGTATACGGTGGTGCGTCTTATCTACCCGAAAATACGGTACATTCTTTTAGTCAGAAAATCAGCAAATATATATAAAGAAGATACGTATAACTATGCATTTTTGTTCTATATAAAATGTTAGTATAATGAATAGAGTATGAAACTGGTTAAGTACTTTTGACTTGATCTTATTTATGACTGAGCAAATGAGTAAATTTTGCGGTTCATGTAGAAATATATAACAGTTTGAGATGTTGTTTACAAAAAAAAAAAAAAAAAATCATAAGGGTCCCTATGGCTTGCAAAATCAATTACTAATGCTCTAAAACTGAACTTTTCCTTGTTTTAGGCTGTACTTAAAGTTTAAATTCTTTTCTGTCTTTTCTGTAAAATTTTGTGCTTTTGAGTTGTATCACCTTTCTTACGTGAGCGATATTCTGATACTTTTTTTTCGTTATTCATAAAAATTTGAAACATAAAGTGAAGCACCGTTTATACGATTTTAAAGGGACTGTATAAAGGAACATACAAATAAATATACAACTTGTTGGTTTACATCAATATGTATTGAACGCTTCTGAAACCCATTTAAAAGATATAAAACTTATTAACAGTGCTTCGTTAGTTGCAGTTTTAAAAAGTGGCGACTAACTTTAAAAAGTGGAGACTAATATAATTGAGTCCACTGGCCACTGGCTACTAACCTAATTTCCCAGTTTTCAGCTATAGTTGAAGGCAATTTTTTTGTCACCCATTTTGTAAAACTGAGTGGTACCTTCTTAAAAGATAAAGCAAGGCTTCACTAGATAGCGTTTTATACAGGCTGTATCATTACTCAAAACATCAATGGTGAAGATTTGCCCGCTAGAGAGCGCTGAACAAGGACCACCCAAATGTTTGTTTACATTTATTAGCATATTGTTTCTGCTGTAAAAAGCGATGTTTATCCTATCTTTAAGGGTTAAAAAATATTGATATAGTTAACTGAAGTGGAGTACACAGTGAATTGATGCCGAAGGCCTTATTAGTACTGCTTTTTAGGGGAAATAAATTCCCTTTTCAGGTAAAGATATACAACCAAACGTTTTATACGACCAACTGTATCATGGCGAACTGTGGACTGAATTTTAAAAAGTTCTATGGCAACCCGTTGGTAGTATTGGCTCGCTTAGCGAATAGATTCGCCATTTATCGCTCTGCGGTGCCAGTGTCGTTTCATAGTTAATTAATAATTAGAATCAATTAAAATGAAAAATAATTCGCTAACTAATTAAAATAAGCCGCTAAAATGCAGAATAAACCAACAAATAAAACAAGCTTTTCAATGACGTTAAAATATACTAAAATAGAATTGAATGCCAAATTGTAAAATTGTCGCCACCAAATTAACTTTTAATTTTGTCTTTTATTTATCTGATTTGTATATAATGTTAGTTACCATAAAATTCGATAGATGTCGCTGAACAATGACCACCGTTTTTATCCCAAGGATTTTGATAAAATGAAACAGCCTGTATAAAACGCTATCTTGTGAAGCCTTGGATAATGTTTATTTCGGTTTCACCTTCTATTAATGACTTATCAGAGATCCATCGGTGAAAGTGTTGTAAACCCTTTCTCTGTATGAGACTTGATTTTCTGATTCTTTTAGCCGTGTTATGCGAGAGTATAAATGGTAATGTGGACTCCTATAAGATAGATAGTGTATTTCTTTTACATGTTTAATATCCAGGGTACATAAAAATGAAACTCGTGTAATTTATCTACACTCACTGCCAAAAGTTAAGCACGGAGATTTAAAATGCGAAAAAATGTACAAGTACTGCTTTCATTAACAGTTAATGCGGCAGGAAAGTAGCAAATATGTTTATGCAATAAACAAAACACATAATTACATGCAGAGATAAAAAAAAATAGTAATTTTTCTTAAATTATAGGATGACGCCATTTTGGAGTCATGTACAAAATGCTGTATAAACTAAACAAACAACAAAAACTGACATTAATAGGGTAGGTGAGCACCCCTCATCTGCATACAAAGCATGTCATCATGCTTTTTATGAGATGATCAACCATCGCAGAGTCGAGTAATTGCCATTCCTCCTGTAGAGCAGTTTTCAGCTCTGTGAGAGTGGCTGGGGGTGGGACACGTCTACACACAGCACGGTCAAGGGCATCCCAAAGGTTCTCAATCGGATTAAGGTGAGGCGAGTACGCCGGCCAGTCCACACGAGCAATTCAATCCCCCTACAGGTAGTTGTTGACTAGGGCCGCTCTATGTTGACGTGCATTATCATCCATTAAAACGAAAGCAGGACCCACTGCGGCAGCGTACAATCTTACAGTGGGGTCTAGGACTTCATCCCGATACCATATAGCCGTCACAGATCCCTGTCTGTAGATGTGCAGGTCGGTGCGATATCCCAACAAAATCCCTGCCCAAACCATGACACTTCCAGCTCGAAATGCGTGATGATCGACAATGTTCTGGGGCTGGTTGGGTGTTCCTTGCAGGGTTGCCAACTTAGGGGTTTTCCCCCCTAAATTTAGGGGGAAAATATTTTTGGGGTTAAATCTAGGGGTATCGCCCAGAAGTGAGGACCTTTTTTTTTTTTTTTTTTTGGTCATCACCCCCAGAATTTCGCACGCAGGGGGTGCGAAATTCTTTTTTTTTTCTTTGTCATTAGCTCCATGATACAGCCGCGACCTTTTTTTTTTTGGTCATCACCTCCAGGATATAGCCGCGACCTTTTTTTTTTTTTGGTCATCACCTCCAGAATCCCACTGCGACTTTTTTTTTTTTTTTTTAGCTATTACCTTGAGGATTTGGGAATTTAGGGGTTTTTTTTTTTCGATTTTAGGGTAGCCGAGTTTTGGGAGTTGGCAACCCTGGTTCCTTGCTCTCTTCAGACCCTTGCATGCTTGTCATCGGGTTGCAGCACAAATCTCGACTCATCTGTAAACGTAACGTTGCCCCAATCAAACGCGGTCCAACTTGCATGTTGGCAGCACCACTTTAATTGTACCCCTCTGGATTGGACGGAGAGCGGAACACAAACCTGTGGTATCCGGGCATACAGGCCATTCATATGTAGTCTTCGGCACACAGTAGTGGAAGATATTGTCTTACCAATGGCCGCTGCAACCATAGATGTCACGCAGGTGGAGGTCACTCTTCAGTTCCGCTTGGCTGCAACAGCAATATAAAGATCTTCCGAGGGGTTAGTAACCCTTGGGAGACCTGTCACAGGTCTTCAGATAACTGTTTGGCTCGTTAGGAATTGTTTCCATAATTGTGAAGTGACAGGATGATGACCGCCGAAAAAAGGGCAATGTCTGTGAGTGATTGTCTTGCTTCAGTACCTCTGACATCAATGCACTGGTAAGGCTCGCCAGCACGAACAAGGTTACCCTCTACTGGGTCCCTGGCCACCGTGACATTGATGGAAACAAAGTTGCTGATCAGCTTGCCAAATTGGGCTCCAACACACTATTCGTGGGTCCTGAACATGCTCTTGGTTTGCCCTATAACAAAGTCAGGAATACTATAAGAAACCTGCTTATGAATGACTCATATGCCAGGTGGCTTCAGTCCGACTCACAGAGACAAGTTAAAGCTCTCAACCAACGTCAACCCTGGCTGAGGTCCAGGGAGCTACTAAGTTTGAGCAGAAACGAGATTAAGATGTCCATCGGACTTCTCACTGGACACTGTTCTCTTAATAGACACCTAAACTTGTTGGGTATCACTGATGACCCAGCTTGCAGAGGCTGCCTAGAGGCGGATGAAAGTTCAGGGCATGTTCTGTGCGAATGTGATTTTTATTCTGCCTACAGGTTTAAATATTTGGGGTATCATTGTTTAGATCCTCACTAACTGTCTAGCATTCCTGTTAGACATCTGCTTAAGTTCATTTCAGCTATTGTGCTCTTTTAGGGTTCTAACGGGGATAGTACAATAAACCTGTGGTCGCAGTGCTTGCGCCGCCTTAGGGGCACCCCCTTTTTACTTCATTCATTCATTCACCTCCAACATCGTGCCACCACTCAGAATCTTCCATTCATCGTCTGGAAGCCATACAAACACGTCTGTGTGTAAAACAAATCGTGGGAAAGTTCTAAACACCTTTTATCAGCTTTTTCATGTAACTCCTGTAACCCTTCACTGTGCTTCCTTCTTATACAAATGCCTCTTCTGCATATTTCTCGACACGAAGCCCTGATTGACTGTTACTTAACTTATTTGAGTACTTCCAGCTACCTGTGTAGCGAATAGTAGCCCCTCTACTTCAGATTGGCTTTCAGAAATTTATATTTTCCTCTCTGTGCTTAACTTTTGGCATTGAATGTACTTTAACTTTTAATGCAAAGCGTTGACGGTTCAGTCCAATGAGTGTTGCTGTCATTTTAGTGGAGCTCAAGGTCATATGAACCAAATGGTGAGAGCTCAGGATGGAGTGGACCATATACAGTAAAACTTTAACAAATGAGAATAAAACCATAACAAAATTTATTCCATGGGGCATCAGAAAAATTGAGAACAAGGGTTCTTCACAAAGACCTAGGAGCTGACACATAATAGTGCAAGACACAGCAGAGCATTGCATCCTCACTCATTGACTATCCATTTGATTCTGAAAAACTTTTTTTTTTCTTGCTGTAGGCAGTGCTAAAGTGGGGTGCTGCACAGGGAAAAAAGCTTATATCAAACCTTTTTGTATTTTTTATTGTATTATTGTGAATTTATTTTTAAGTTTGCTGCATTCATTCATCCATGAAATTCATGGTCCATTAAAAAGCAACTATTTTGGTTCATTAAAATAAAAACTTTATCAATAAAATAAACTGAAGATACTGATATGCAATTCCAATTGTATAGTGAACAAGCACTTGTCTTGTTTTTAAAAATCTGTAATACTGCACCAGCGATCAATTCCTGCAAATAAGGAGCATCATATTTCATGAGAAGGGAACATTTACTCTAAGGGCCTTACATATTATCTGGGAGCTTTAATTGCCACTTTAATAGATTCCTGGGGCTATTGATGTAATATGATATATTTGTTTTCTTTTGTTACATGTTAGTTCAATGTTCAGGTGTATTGAACAGTCACTAAATCAAGCTGTAACTACGACATGCATACATTTCATTTCTTTTTATATAGTATGTTTTAAGTATCAAATGAGTGAATTTAACTGTCAACTAGCAGAGTCAGTTTTCTGGGCCGTGGTAGCCCTATTGGTAAGGTGTCGGACTCGGGTCCAGAGGGTCCCGGGTTCGATCCCGGCCGATCAAAGATCCACCGTCTTTATTAATGGTGGCTGAGGGACGTTAAAAATGTCGTGGTCACAAAGTCCTCCAAGTGAAATGATACTTCTGGGGGTGCTGGGCCAAGGGTTTGCTCGGCCCTTGGTTTGGTTCAAAAATAAAGACTGCTCTTCAGGGCCCGGTTAAACCACAAGTTGTGGTAGGTACGGCGGACCCTGGAATGTAAAAGTATTAAAGAGTCAGTTTTCTAAAATACTTAAAATGATCATAAATGCTGTGATATATATATATATATATATATATATATATATATATATACACATTAACAAAAACAAAGTAGTTGAAGAATCATATAGAAAAAGAAAAGTAAACTTCACTACGCTGGTCAAAAGGCGCCTGTGGCAGCTCTTTGAAACTGGTAGCAAGCATTTTTTTACGCGTTTTGCCTGCAACTGGCTACAAACATTTTACTTCACTTTTCCCCTTCCCTAGGGAAATCCCCCTGATGAAGCCCCCAGGGTCTTTTGGGAATTTTGTCATTACTTCAGTTTTTCAACAAATTTTTCTCAAAGTTTTATACTTCTAATTAAATATATATATATATATATATATACATATAGATATATTTTTTTTCAGAGCGTGGATGTTACTAGACCAATACAGAAAGAAGTCACAATTATTCCGTAGTAATGTTGTAATGATTCAGCTGGGAGATGACTTCCGATACGATAAACCTAATGAATGGGATCAGCAGTTCAATAATTACCAAAAGCTTTTTGACTATATAAACAGCAGAGATGATTGGCATGCTGAAGTAAATATTTTTATTACTTAAAATCTATCTATCGTTTGTGTGAATAGTGTAATCATTAGGATTGCATAAGTGAAAAATGTATGAGTACAAGTGAAGACCAGCAACAGGCTCTATATCTAATTAGGCTGATCCTAGGAAATTTATAGCACCCATTGAAATTTAATGGCTTAACCCTTTTTAAGGCGGTGGTAAATATCTTACCACCACGCTAGAACTTAAAACGCACTAGAAACGCTCAAAAGTTTTATGTACGAAATGTAATATTCTATTGTGAGCTGAAAAAGGTTTATGCTGTTCTATTCGATAAACTAAAAGTGTTTTTGGTGATTTACAATGATTATTTAGTTTTTCTCTCACTTATTTAATGCATAACTAAAAAATTTGTAATTTTGAAATTATTAATAATGAATAGTTTTACAAAAATGCACATTTACCTGTGAAATTATTTCTATTTTACAGTTTTGCTATTGATTAAGTCAGTAAAACGTCATTGCTTGTTTTGGGCGGTGGTTAACCTTACTCACCCCCTTAAAAAGAATAGTCACAACAACAAAATTTAAAAAATACTTTTTTTGGTCATAAATGTGATAATTTTTTCTAATTATAGTGTAAAACGTAAATTTTGGAGAAAAACTGCTTGTGCCTGTTAAAGGTTAAAGCTGTCAACTTATGTACTCATTACAACCTCCTCCAGTAAGCTGTTCCAAGTGTCCACAAGCTTACTTAAATTGTAATTTTTCTAACTTCCTGGTTTGCTTGAGATTTAAATAGCTTGAAACAATGACCCCTATTCCTGCTTTCCATGCAAAACTTTACCTTTTTGAACCGGGCGGTATGCATGCTGTACCATAAGTCTTTTTTCTTCAGAGGACAGGGTTGCAATTTTCATTCGAACCCTTTAGAGCCGTGGATTTTTTCAAGGTTTCATACATCTGGTATGGCAATTTATACTTTCTCTTTTCAATGGAAAAGAAATCTGGTTCATTTGTCGTACTACCTTGGTCGAAAGAAAACTTTCTATATGAACAGCCCAGTTCCAAAAGGTTAAACTTAGTGATATCTTTTGTTTTGATAAATTTAAATTACTGAATCATCTCCCCTCCGAGTCTCCTTTGCTCAAGACTATACATATTAAGCATTCTAAGTCTGGAATCATAGTCCTCTTGTCAGCTTTGGTGAAGGGGTAGTCGCCTGCGAGTCGTAGGAAATTTTTAAAAATGGTCCATTGGACAAAAAGTTTGCAGACCCCTGCTGAATATATATATATATATATATACCTATATATGTATAATAATAATACTAACAAATAGTAAAAATGAAATAGAAAATGGCAAATTAGGAGAAGTGAAAAGAGAAAGCTTGAATCCAGAGCTCATCAGCCGTGGGGGATTCAAGAGTAGTCGAAAGACCAAAAAATTTAAATATAAACTATGAAGAGGATGTTTAAGTTCAACATATGCAGTCTACAGATCTTCATTGGGCAAAACAGCACCAATGCGAGTCTGCAAACTGTACATAAGAACAAAAACCTAAAACTGAAAGCGGGGGTTTCGCCTCGACTGATTAGGAATAAAATTCCCAAAAATCAGCCACCCACAGGACCGTCCTGCTATGAAAATGAAATCATCTCACCTGAAATTCCACGTGACAAAACCAAAAAAAAATCCAGCAAATCCAGAGGCAGTCCAGTTGTCAATGTAAAATAAAATAACAATCAAAAAGTGTAAATCCGTGTCCAAAAAAAGTAAATCCTAATTTGTTCCAATCTCTGTTCCCACGTGCTCAAAAAGTGTCCACCACTGCAATCCTGAACTGGTTTCTCCCAGTGGTATCATGCATTTGAACAGTTAAACAGTTACAGTGAAACAAAGTCGTTATTAAAGAAAGGTTATACTTGAGCAAAAATTTTTAATGAGATTTTTTGGAAATTTTTTATTAAAAAGTTTATTTTTAAGAAGATAAAATTCTAAATTAAAAGCAGTTTCAGTATTACAAATTCTTTTGATTCTCAAAGCTTGTGAAACAATGATGCCAATAAAAACTTTTTTGCTAAGACAGGAATTATAATCTTGTAGGCTATTGACTTTGAATTGGAATTCACGTCTTTTATCATAAATCGTAGTGTAACAGAGGGAGCCAATTTGTATGTTAATGTCCAGGAAATTAAAAATCTTTTGATTATGACTAGTTTTTTTAAGTGTTAAGGAATTATGATATATAGTTTTGCTGAGCTCAGAAAAATTTGAAAAATTAATGCATAAAAGGTCATCAATGTACCTACAACAGAGAGGTGTAGAGGAGGGGTTTTCAATCGAAAATTTTCTTTCATAAAATAAGAGAAAAAGGTTGACAATGGTTGAACTAAACTTAGCTCCCATTGCAATACCATTAATTTGCTGAAAGCATGAATTTCCATTTAAAAGAAAATTATTGAAAATGCAAAATTTAAACAGATTAAGAAAAAAACTCTCATTCAGATTGAGTATGTGATTCACAGAGGTGAAAAGCTCAGACAAAGTGGAAAAAAAGTTCACAAAGGAGGATGTTAGTAAAAAGATTTTCAAAATCAAACGTTTCAAGGCTATTGATGTCGAACATATTGAATAGATTGATTACTTCAACGCTGTTGTTAATAATCCAAAACCAATTTGGATTATTAACAACAATTTTTTGAAATCTACATGTTAGAAATATTCCCGTATTTGTAGAATCACCCATATACTGCCCTGCCAGCGCAAAAGTGGTATCTGCATTCGAGCTCAAACCGAGATAAAACTCCTTAAAATTTTGTGCCACCATGTATTTGATACAGAGGAATCTTTTTCAGATTTTTTTTAAAAAATATTTCCTGCTCTGGAATGCCCATATAATTTTGTATTTAGATAAAATACATCTCAAAGAGCCACCTGTTGGCGATAACGCCATTTTTGTTGAAAAGTACAGATATGACTTTTGTGCTTTGCATGGCAGTATAGCTTTAAGAGGGCCATTGATCTTCATTCGGGACTATAAACTACTGGGATAAAAAGGGAGAAACTTTGTTTCTTTCTTTTTTATACAAAAATTACTATCTCCTTTAATTGTTTTGAGCAGTGTATGTGTGTATATATATAAATACAGTGAACTCTCACTTGTACACTGCCTCATTTTTGCTCCTTTTTCACTTATACGACGATTTCGAATGGTCCCAGCACATTCCATAGCAAAATAATGATAGTATCGTTCATTTATGCGTCGCTCTAAAGATAAATATTTCACTTATGCGCCGAATTTTCCGCAAAATGTCAACAATACAATTTATTTTCTTTAAAAAAAAAAGCATTTTTCTTCACTTTCCTCTTTAATTTTTCCCCTCTACTGCTCATGGAAGGCATTTTTTCCGCATGAACTAGAGTTCGGAGAGGGAAAACTACCTATTATGGATCGTTTTGAAGGGAGCATTTTGTAATTAGGTATGCTACAATTTTGTTTTCTCATTATCATTGTAGTTACGTTATAGTCATTGCCAAGCCATAGTAATATGTGCCTTTTCTATAGAAACATTCTCATTCATTCTCTCATTGGAACCTATGCTGCATTTTAGTCCTTTAAATAATCTTTTTCATTTATACGTCTCACTCACTTATACTCCTTTTTCTTTTGATCTCTTGAACTTGCGCATGAGTGAGTTCACTGAATGTATATTTGTCATTTGGCGTTTCATTCATTGTTTTTTAATCTGTTAAATTTCTCTCCCATTTTTAGGCAAAGTTTGGTACTTTAGAAGATTATTTTTCTTCGCTTAGAGAAGATACTGGTATAGATGATAGAAACATGCCTTCTGATTTTCCCTCCCTCGTGGGAGATTTTTTCACATATGCTGACAGAGATGATCATTATTGGAGTGGATATTTTACTTCAAGGCCATTTTATAAAAACATGGATAGAGCCTTAGAGGCTCATTTAAGGTAATAAATGAAAACTGAAGTTTGAATGGGGGGGGGGGGATATTTTGTAGCAGAGATTTTTTTTTTTGAACCATAGCTTTAATTTGGATATAGTCGATAATAGCATTAAACAATTTTTTTTTCTTTTGTTTTCTTTTGAAACTATAGGAGTTTAAAATCGATATTGATATTTAATCCTTTATGTCCCAAATTAATTTAACAATGATTTTATGCATTTTTTTTTGGTTTTTTAGTTGAAAATACATTAAAAACATCTGTACCAAATAAACAAATTTTGAAAATCAGTGGGGTTTAGGGCTCCCAATAAAACTGTTTCCGATCACAAGTACCATCTGTCGGCCTCTCAGCAAAGTACAAGGAGTGGTACTTGAGAGCTTCAGCATGATTCCAGCCATTTAGGACCCCGAATACTGAATTAATATGGGCGGGACTTATGAGTTCAATCGAGGCATAAAGGGTTAAAGGTAACCAGACTTCGAACTTTGAAATTTGGATTGCTGCATTTCTTGATTTTTTTATATACATATCGTAAAATGGGGTGAATCGGTACACTCTTCATCTTTGATTGTAAAAAAAGTAGTTAAAGATTATTTTTTAATTTGATTTTTTGGGTAAAAACTTCGGTCTTGCTTTGCTTTTGATATTCCTAGTCAAGGCAAAACATTTTGGCCAGTTATTTTGTATATATATATATATATATATATATATATATATATATATATATATATTATATATATATATATATATATATATATATATATATATATATAAATTTAGGAGTGTTCCAAATCACCCCGCTGATAGGGGTCAATTGGAACACATGTTAAATTTTTTTTTTACAATTTAACTTGTAATAGGTATCACAAATATTAGTAATATTGAGTCTTCTTACACCTTTTAGAATTAGAGAATAAACTCCTTAAATCGTTTAGTGAGAAAAAAACTTGAACTTTGTTTTAAAGCTTTTGATATAGAATTTCGCAGTTGTATAAAAAAGATTCTTGTGCCTCTTCCCCCATTTTATAAGTGCAAGCATAACCTATAATCCTGCTGAATGTGAGTGAAATTTCCACAACATTGCATTTTTTTTTCAAAATGTTGAAGTTTTATTTCTTTTTTCGTCCATAAAGAAAACTGGTTTTATTTTAATTAACCAAAGATACATATTCATTTTTAAGTAGCATTTCAAAAGTTCAGTTTAAGTTTTTGAAAAAGTACTAGCTTTGTTTATGATTTTTAATTTCAGTTTTGCAATAAATTTTATGAGTAAATAAAAAAAAATATTCTTGGGTTTTCCTAAGTTTCGAATTTTTAAGGCTCAGATTGCTGGGATTTTAATGCAACTAAATTGTTTTTCTTTAACATAATATTTGTCTAGTTTATCAACTGTAAGAAATAAAATGATCCACTCAGTGAGGCAACACTTGTGGGGGTGTTCATGACTGATTTATTAGGAATTCCCTGATTGGGTAATTGGGTTTTACACACTTGGCCTCCGCGAGAGTGCATGAGGTCACTAAGACTCTTGGCACTCATCTTGAACAGATGAGAAAATCATGACCGGATAGCAGGATAATAATTTCATGGAATATTTCTTGACCGCTATCCGGGAAAAAGGGCAAATTGGGTGCTCATCTTGTTGATCTGTGTAAATAAATAAAAAATAGTTTGTTTGTGATTATGGTGTCCATTGTTCTCCATCATTCGTGTCTCATGAGTACTATGAAATAGGAAGAAGTGGGTAATTTCCATTTCATCAACTGGCATTTTTTCAAAAGGGTTAAATTAAACTTAACCAAAGATTTTAAATATTTGTGCCTAATTACATTAACTCCTGTTTATATTAAGATCTTCTTTCTCAGGGGAGCTGAAATTCTGTTCAGCCTAATGGTTGCAAAAATAGACAAGCAAGCAATGACATCCGTTCTTCCGTACATCGCGATCCTAATGAGCGACTTGGTGGCATCTAGACAAACGTTGAGTCTTTTTCAGCATCATGATGCCATTACTGGAACATCCAAGGACCATGTAGTAATAGATTATGCATCAAAGTAAGTAACCTGGTGTACTGTCTTTCGAGAATAACTTGTTGAATTAACCCATTTATGCCCAGTGTCCTAAAAACGGGACGCTTGTTAGTTACTGCATACAAAAACCTGTAATGGGTATATCATTTCACTAAAGCTGTTTTTCACAAGTCAAATAGTCCTTCTTCTTGAGAAAACCGGTTAGAGCCACTAGTCGGACATCAGAGTTTATTTATTGACGGCTATTTTCAGACAAATCAGTCAAGCAACGATCCAGCATGGGTAGCCACAGAAAATAAGTTTTTTTTGCGAACTTATTTTTCCTAAAATTAAACTATTTTAAAATGATTTGCTTAAAATTGTTCAGAGATGCCTTCTGTGATGTTACTTTGCACAAGTAAAGTCAAGTATGTCGTATTTTGCTCACATATCTACAAAATATCCCATAAATTATTTTTATCTAATGCATTTAACTCTTATCAAGGAAAAAAGACTTAAGTCGGGCTATTGAATGGCTAAAACAATGTTATGTTAACCCAAATCAAAATATTTTCATACACAAGTGTATTGCTTGTTTTCTCTATCTTCTATCTATCTGCTAATAATAAAGCAGAAGGTGAGTCAGTCTTTGTGGCTGTCTGTGACGGGCCTAGAGCCAAAACCCTTTATTCGATTTTCATAAAATATGGCACAAAATTAGTTTGTAGCTTGGGGGTATGCACCTCGAAAAGATTTTTCGAAAATTCGATTTTGTCCTTTTACTATTTTAATTTTAAGCTCATTTTTGTATAATTTTGATATAATGACAGAGAAATATTTCATATACATTTTCAAATTTTGTGTTATTCAAAAGCTTGGAATTTTCTGCTAAAAATGATGTCAGTTTGAAGTTTCTACGCGCATTATAAGAGCTGCAACAATTGTTTTTATAATCCCGAAATTCAAGGCATTCCTTGCGCAACCCAAACTATTCTAATTGGTTAAGCTTGACGTTCAATCAAGATTTGTTCTAGAAATTAATGTTTATTAATTCTGCTCAGACAGAAAGCGAAATTCAAATTATTGCCGCAATCTACTCAAAATGGCCCGAGATCGACTGGTCGATTGCGATCAGTGGTCGGTGATAATGGAATAGACCCATTTCTGATAAATACAGCATAGTTATTGATACGAAAAAAGATGACTAAGTTTGTTAAAAAACAATACTTAACTTTATTTTTTCCATAAACATCAACGAAGTTTTGAAGCGATGACCAGCGATTAATTTGACTTGACAAACATTTAATTTTAATTTATCATCCGGGAAAATATCCCCGGTGTACTTTTAAGTTAATTCTGATACATCACTAAAAAAAATAAGCACTGCTCCGAAAAAAAAAAGAGTTTACCCCTTTCCAGCAGGGAAACGAACTCAAAAAAAAAAAAAAAAGACACACACAATGCGGCCGATCGAAAAATGCAAATGAAGATCGAAAGTCGAATCTTCAATTTTATACCCTGCTACATTTGCATATTGAAACTACGTAAAACATGTGACACACGGCAACACCCTACGCACGTGTCATCACTGATTGGTTCTGCTGGCTGATGAGACAACACATCTGGTGCATCACCAACTAGCACCCCTTCCCCCCCCCCTCCTACTGCACATGCACCAAGTTCCGAACGATGCACACTAGTCAGCATGTGAATCGAGTATTTACTCTACTACTTACCAGATCAGCAGAAAGTAACTCTGAAGAATTAATGCTGCAGTTATTTTATCAAAATGCTAAACAGTTTGTTTTTGCAGACTTTTCAAAAAAAGAAAAAAATCAGTTTTCAATTCACATAGAAAGTTATATTTCAAAAATCAAGTCTGGAATTTGATTTATTTTTTTCTGAAAATTGAAAAAGTCTAGAAATTTCAGCTCTGAAAGTGAGTGGGAACTCTATTCAGATCCAACTGTTTCACTCATGAATTTTTGAAGCAACATTACAATTTATTAATATGTTGTATAAACGTATTTAATTGCATATTTGTCTTGTTATTTGCAAGGCCCGTTTTACTGATTAAAAATCCGTAATTTTCATGTCTCAAAATTAGTGCAAATCATGCCTTATTGTACTTTTTAAAATTTTTATATGTTATTTTTTTATGTTGTTCAACTAATTTCTTACTCCTTCCTTTATGCATCAGGATGTTTGCTGCCTTTCAAAAGCTGAGAAACATTATTGGACAATGTGCAGTCTTTCTATTAGCACCAAACTTTTTAGATGTCCTTGACGAGCAGTTTGCGTTATTGCAGACAGTAAGTTCTTTTAAACAATCTCAAAGACATTTGTACTTTTATAATGTTGTTAGCATGTTTGGAGTCATGAAGCTTGGCCTAAAAATGGTAGTTGGTGAGAACTTGGTTTGTCTGAGTCTCTTAAGAAAAAGCCTATGTGATTAATTTCATATTTTGATATTTTCTAGTTATTGGTTTTGATGGGTTTTGGGCATAGTCGGATTAAGGAATTGGAGGCCCATAGGTACTAAGAGTGATGGGCCCCCTCACATAAGCATTTTCTAAATGAAATTTCTAATAATTAAAATATGTCACCGTGGCAGAATTTTTTTCAGCTTTCTGCGACAAATTTTCTAGAACCAATTTCTTTCTGCAACACTAGAATATTCTTCAATAATAAATATATATGCAACCCTCTTACAGTAATAGAAGGTATTTATATTTATGAAAATGTTAACAACATTAATACCATAGATTCATAGATTTTTTTCTGGTGGCCGTTTTATATTATTTTTTTCTTAGCTTTTTTTCCCCTCTCAATCACAAAAATCTTCCTGCACACTGTCTCAATGATTCTGCGACGATGTCGCCGTGTCCGCAGCTTTCTGTCACAGGGAAATATGTTAAACAGGCATTTGAATAATTGTAATAGTTAGTCATATCAACTTGTTATACTTGCCAATGATGAGGTAAAAATTGGATAAAAGTATCATATAAAGATAAGTTTCAGTTTTATTCCATGATACATCAAATAATATTGTTTTCACATAATCCAACTTTGTTCAAATCTGTCTAAAAATGTTGGGTGTTGGTGGGGAGTAAAGATGGAGACTAGCAGTCGCCACTCACCAGTGTTGACTAAGAAATTGTTTCTGGCGATCAGAAAATTTTATGCTGGTCGTCTTTTCTGTTTTTTTTTTTTTTTTATTATTATTATTAAGTTTTAGAAACGAAAATGCGAAATGCCTATGCATCAGCGCCGATTATAAAAAAAAAAAAAAAAAAAAAAAATCAGCTCCGCTATTGGCCATCGATGCTGATCTATGTAATCAAATAAAATATTTTTTCTCAAAAACACTTTTGTTTTTTAAAGAAATATGCATTGTATTGTGCACTATTGAAAGAAATAGTGAGATATCGTGCATTGAAAGCAGGTGCTACAAAACTGCTACACAATTGCAGCAATGTAATGCTGCTAATATTAGCACATATCATCAAAGAAGAGCACAAAAATAAATCAAAAATACAAAGAATTCTTCATGGAAAAGCAGAATGTGAATGATTTTGAACATTTATATTAAAAAATAAATGCTTGTAAGTTTTAAAAATAAGAGATCCCAAGTTTTTTCCCCCCCAAATGGAGCCTTTTATTTTTTTTCCCTCATGGTGGATACTTCATGAACAATTATTATTTCTGGATTTAAAATTTTTAAAAAATGTTTTTTTACAAAACTGGATGATCTATTGAAATATTTCATAAATGAATGTTTTGCGGTATTTGCTGTTCTTTTTATTGTTTCAATTGTAAGATACAGCTCACAGTTAGTTTCTTTGTAGTCTGAATTCTGCACAACTACTTTTCCCAAGTTCTGCAGATTTATGACCCTGCAATGTATTACATTATTAACAACCTTAAAAATGTCCGATTTTCAGATCCTGTCAAATTTCGAGTCTAGTTAGAAATGTAGAATTTCTAACTAGCAGTTTTCTAACTAATGTTACAATTTTGCAGAAATTCAGAATAATTTCTGCAAATTGTGCTTATCAGGCAGAAAATCAAAAAGTCGATTTTTTTTTTTGTGACATTTGCAAGAACTTTAAATTTGGTTCAAGCTGGATAAAATCTGCAGAATTTTCACAAAATTACATGTTTAGTAAAAAGATATTTGCAGAAAATCATGTTTGACTACACCTGTTTTATGCTCCAAAAGCGTCCTGTCTCCGAGACTTAGTCTCATCATTGGCCAAGTGCTGTTATTCTGAGTGAAAACATTTCTTCTAATGCAGTGTCAAAGCATTTAGAGCTCTTTGATGTTTGGAGGAGCAGACTTCATTCGAATAAGTAATAGGATAGAAGGGTAGCCCCCCTCTTTTACCTGGTCTCAGTTGGAACTTCAAAAAAGGAAAACTTACGTTGTACGCCTTACAGGCGTACAACCAAAAAGCAGAAACGCATGAGGTTACTCATGGAAAAAGACAAAAGTTAAGTAGGGTGCGTAAAAACGCGAAAAGAAAGTTAAATAGGCGATGGTATTGCCATGCGAAAATGTGATGATGGAAAATGTATAGAAATACGTATCAGTTCGTAAAATCACTCCAGAGAGCGAAAGGGTGAATGGCGAGCCGTGATTGGTCATGGGGGAAGGACAGGGAAATCCGCTCCCGATCGTCGCGCCGTGGTGCGGCGATGGAAGTCGATAGTGGAATATGGGAGAATCATAGCGTTACTGGGGTTGTAACGTTGAAGAGAAATACTGGAAAAATCGAGTTGATTCCTAATTTCAGGGTTATTATGGGTTTCAAGCTTGGTAAAAAACTGAGTTGCAGTAGAGATGATGTGAGAAGAGACGGGTTCAATACCGAGATCTTTATGGATGGTACTGTTGCGAATATACTGAGGCATATCGGCGATGGTTCGGAGGACCTTATTTTGAAAGAGTTGGATTTTTTGAATGGTGGTTTTGGAGGCAAAACCCCAGATTTCGATGGCATACATTAATTTAGGTTTAATTAAGGCAGTGTAAATGAGACGTTTATTTAAAAGGGAAAGGGTGGGGCTTTTTAAAAGAGGGTAATTAGAGATGAATCTGGTCTGGCAGTCTTTAATGGTATTTACAACATGAGTATTAAATTTAAGCGAGCAGTCAAGGGTGACGCCTAAATACTTGACGTCATCCGAGTAGTTGATTGAGTCGCCGAATAAATGAATGGGCGGCGGGATATTTACTTTACATTTGCCTTTTGAGAAGTAGAGCATTTTAGTTTTTTCTGTATTAACATCAAATCTCCATTTGATGAACCATTGTTGAAGAAGAAGGGCATGTTCTTGCACATTAATTTGGGCATTATCGCTTATGAAACTTTTAGAGATTATTGCTGTGTCATCAGCGAACATAGAAATAAGGGTGTACGGATGCGTGGGAACATCGTAGGTGTAAATATTATACAGGGTGGGAGAAATGGAGCTTCCTTGCGGTGTTCCAGCTGTAACATGTTTTTTGGACGATAGAGTTTTTCCGACCCTGACCTGAAAGGTCCGGTTCGAAAGGTAGGATTTGATGAGTTTAATAATTGAAGGGGGAAATTTAAGTTGAATGAGTTTAAAATAGAGGCCGTCGTGCCAGACTTTGTCGAAAGCTTTACTGATGTCAAGAAAAAGGCCAATCGATCGCTCTCCTTCACGAAAGCCGTCCGAAATGTAATTTAGAACTCTTAGTAATTGTTGATTAGTAGAATGCTTATTACGGAAGCCGAATTGAAAATTTGGAATAAAGTTATTGTTGTCAAGGTGAGTAATAAGCATTTGGTTCAGAATTTTTTCAAAAATTTTTGAAAGAGAACTGAGCAAGCTGATTGGTCGATAATTTTAAGGAAAGTTGGAGGCGGAGCCTGCCTTGTGAATGGGAGCGATGATAGCGTTTTTCCAGACATCGGGGAAAAAACTAAAAATCAGACAGAGATTGAAAATTTGGGTTATAAAAATGATCAAGTTATCCGGGAAATTTTTGATAATTAAATTAGAGATGCCATCGTCCCCTGGGGATTTTTTGTTCAAGAGTTATTTAATTTCATCCTTAACCTCCTGGGTGGAAATTCTAGTATTATGAAAAGGGGTTGCCCTATCAAGGTAGTTGGAAACTTTGTCTTCAATGAAAGCATCGTCATAATTATGGATACTGAGGGTAAACTGGGATTCGAGAGAACAAGCGATAGCCTCGGCTTTATCAAATTCCGAATACTTCATTCCATCAGTCCCTTGGAGGGGGGGAATAGGAGATTTTTTCTTATTAAAGAGTTTCGTAACTTTATAAATAGAGTTGTCATCTTGGGAGACAGAGGAAAGATACCCATTCCATTTATAGACGTTGTGGTCCGCAATAAGTTTTTTAACTTTATTATTAAGGTAATTTAGTGTTGATTTATAAGGTGGATACATCGTAGTGTTCCAAAGTGAGCGATAATAGCTTTTTAATTTAATGGTTTGAATAATATAATCAGGAAGAAGGCGCGGTTTACAGCGAATAACCTTGGAATAGGTAGCTTTCTCTTTAGCTTCATTAATGATGTTGTTAATGAAAGAGATGGCCTTATTAATGTCATTAGTGTTAAGAATGTGGGGTGGATTAGCAGCAAGTTGTTCGAGGGAAATTTTGAAAACATTCCAATTGATGGAATTGATAACCTTAGGATGATTGGTGAGATTATGAGTGACATTGAAATCAAGCATAATAGGGTTATGATCCGATCTGAGTTCGTGTAAGGAGGAGATGACATAATCCCAATTTATGCCCGCTCCTATACCAAAATCAATAGTGGAGCTAACCCGATTTTGGTGAAATTTAGTTGGCCCTTTTGGAATAAAATGAGTATAATTAAAGTTTTTCCCGATAAGGTCTTTAATGTCATTGCCGAATTTGTTGGGTTGACCCGAGCTCCAGGATCTATGTCTCGCATTAAAATCACCAATCATGAGGGACTTGTTGGTGGAATCAAGCATGCTTTTAATTTCATTGATATCTAATTTGGTGTTGGGGGCGATGTAGATAGAGGATATCAGAATTTCGGTATCCTCTAGTTTAATTTTGGCCGAGGAATAATCGAAGGAATTGTAGTTGAAATTGGGGGCAGAGAAAGGGATACCCTTATGAATGAGGATAGCAGTACCTCCCCCGTTATTAGTAAGGCGATCGTTTCTAATAATTTTATAATTTGGAACAAAAAAGTTATCAGGATTTTTAAGTTTAGTTTCTTGAAGGCAAACAATATCGGGTTTATGGTCATTTAAAAAATAATTGAATTCGGTGATTTTAGATTTTTTTCTGTCCAGGATCCCATTGCAGTTCCAGGAACAGATTTTAAAGTTGGAGTAACTATCCATAGTAGGGCTGGTTTCTCATGGAAGCGAGCTGACCCACCAATGTTTGGAGGGTGAGAGCTAGCGCGTCGAGAGTAGGATTTGGGAGAAAATTTTGATTGGCATGGGGAGGTGCTGCCATCTGTACATTATTTTGGGTACCTAGGTTTTTCTTCATATTAATTGTTCTCCTTAGGTCCCCCCATGGGGAAGGAGAAGGGAAATTAACTTGAGGGGCAGGGGGTCCTCTGAAGTTTTTCTTATGATTGTTAAATTTTGCAATATCAATATCAATAATTTTAGACGGTCGTTTGGGGCATTTAGAGTAGTTGGCGGTATGGTTACCACCACATAAAGCACAGGTGGGGGGAAGAGATCTGTCTTTTTGACATTGGGCTGACTTATGGGGGCCGGCGCATTTGACACAGACGGGGGGTCTGGAACATGTATACGAACTATGGTTAAACTGTTGGCAGTTCCAACATTGGGAGACTTTGTTCTGCTTTTTTAGCGGTTCCATCGTAACACGTAAGTTTCCGATGAATTCCACATGCCAAATTCGTTTGTTGCTCTCGGTTTTTGCGAGATGAATGAGAAATAGGGGCAGAGGCTCTCTATTGGTTCCTCTGTGTAGTTGGGAGTGGTGCTGGGGGAAAAAACCCAATTTTTCCAGTTCCCTCAGTATCCAGGATTGATTTGAGTTAATAGGAAGCCCTCTGATAACCACCTTAATTAGTTTTTCATCGGGCATGAGTAGGGTGTGGTTTCCCATGCCCTTTTCCTCAAGGAAGTCTTTAACTAACCTATGGGCGTTACTCGACGGCACTTTGCACATCAATTTTCCATTAGGTAGAAGTTTGCCATGGATGGTTTCACCTGTAATTTCGGTTAGGTGTTTAAGGAGGGAGTCGGGGTTTTCCACGTCATCGATCCAGATGGGGGGGATTCCCCTGGCCTTCTTTTTTTGCAATGACCATCCCCCTTCGTCCCCTTCATCCTCAGTTTGAGGGGGGCGATTTGGGATGACAGCACAGGGTGATTGGCAAGAATAAACGTCTTTTATATCACTGTCATCTTGTGACATTGATTCATCGATGAATGAGTCGGCATAATTACTAGTTCTAGTATTAGCATAAGAATCACATATGGTTTTTGCAATACTATCAATTTGGGATTGGGGGAGAGATTCCCTTGATTTATCGTAGTTAGGATCACTACTGGAGTCATTAACGACTTCCTTAGTTCCATTTCCTCTACTTACATTATTATTATTAGTGCTGGAAATACTTTTAGGGAAGGAATTGCTACTGTTAACTGTTGTTACTTTTTCATTATTTTCATTAGTTGTGACCTTGGTTCCCTTAGTGTTGTTTTTAACATTTTTAGTACTACCAGTGCTTTTATTATTACCATTAGCTTGGTTGGATAATGAATTATTAGGTAGGACCTGTTCTACTTTATCCTCCTCATTTAGGATAGAAGGCTTGTTGGCACCCTTGGGCTTTTCTTTAGTGATTTTTTTGGTGTTTTTCTCAGTTTTGCTCTTTATGGCAAAACTCCTGACTGATGATTCTAAATCATCGGATGAATAGCCAGACTGGGTTTTGATACGTTTGTATTTGCTTTTCCCATCATCACTTTTTGATGCGGTTGGCAAGACCGGTTTATTCCCCTTGCCTTTTTTGGCATTATTTTTGGCCTTAAGGACCCTAATTTCTGATTCTAATGCCTTTACCTGCTTCAGGGTATTCTCAACCTTAGAGCTGAGTTTATCAATGGTAGCGTTAGAATAAAGTGCATAGAATTTAAACTTTAAGTCGAGGAGGCTTAGCAGTGTTAATTTATCATTATCACTGAGGTTTAAGTCTTTAGCTTTAATAATGAAACTATCAATGCAATTATAGGCGTTCCAACTATATTCCGCATTAGGGTTATTATTAAGGGCTTTGTAAAAGTCCTCAATCGAAAGGTTGTGGGCGGACAGGAGACCAGGAAAAGAATCAGGAATCGGAGGGCTTACCTCTCCCTTTTGAGTAGACGGTGCAGTCATCGTCAATCAATAAAGGAAAAGACAAAGTTAAGCACTGCGCCTTGAAAAAGGCGCGAAAACGTAAAATGATCTATTGCTCGGGAGCAGTGGGTGAGCGCGTCCTCACTCAGTGGAGTCTAGGACAGGAATCTTCCACGTCCAGACATGATGTTTCGAGAATGAAGTAAAACGCTCGAATGAGGAGGAGCAGACATAGTGAAGGGTTTTACATTTTCTTTCAAGAATGTGACTGGAATTTTTATTTCAGTCTTTTCTCTGTAGTAAGAGAAAGGAGAATTTGTACTGAACAAATCCTCATTTCATAGTCCTGTATGAAACAGTTTTGATTATAGGGTCATAGTTTTTGAAAACAGTCATGTTTCTATGTGTACTGTGCAGTGCTTAAAGTACTTGCATAACAATTTTGGTCAAATGATTTTATAGAACATCACAAAGTATTCTGCTTTGGGGATACTATGTATGGAGTGTTCGTAGCCCATGTTGTGTGTGCACTGCACATACTACAAACTAGGTACACATCGCACATATTCATAGTCAAATGGTAAAGGAGAAGTTTTCTTAAAAGTTAAAAAAAAAAAAAACACCAATATTAATCACAATTGCACTAAAAAGAAACTAATTTTACAATTGACAAAGTTTTAAATATTTATACCATTATAATTTCAATGTTATTAAAAATTATGTGATTATATGATATATATATATATATATATATATATATATATATATATATATATATATATATATATATATATATATATATATACAGGGTGTCCACTCCAATCGTGGACCAATAGCTAATTTCTAAACTGTTAGAGATAAGCATATAGTTTATTTAGGAAAAAATCTCCAAATTACGAAAGGAATTTTGGGTCTATTCAATGTTTTTCAAAAAATCAAATTTTGAAAGAGTTACGAAATTTAAATTTTTATACAGCCCCCCAGTCCTATCAATCATATTTAGTAAAACATTCTTGACACTGTAACGTTTAAAACTAAAAAAAAATCACTCTTCTACCACAAAAATTGACCGAGTTATGACGTTTTGAAAAATCAAGATTTTGCATTGTTTCATGACGTCATCGAGAGATCGGTCCCTCAATGACGTCATGAAACAATGCAAAATCTTGATTTTTCAAAACGTCATAACTCGGTCAATTTTTATGGTAGAAGAGTGATTTTTTTTTAGTTTTAAACGTTACAGTGTCAAGAATGTTTTACTAAATATGATTGATAGGACTGGGGGACTGTATAAAAATTTAAATTTCGTAACTCTTTCAAAATTTGATTATTTGAAAAACATTGAATAGACCCAAAATTCCTTTCGTAATTTGGAGATTTTTTCCCAAATAAACTATATGCTTATCTCCAACGGTTTAGAAATTAGCTATTGGTCCACGATTGGAGTGGACACCCTGTATATATACTATGAAAAACACTAATTACACAGGCCTGTGACGAAAATAATGCAAGAGAAGTAATTGCTGAGTTATTTGAAATATTGGTGCTAATTTTAGAAAAATATGAAAAAATTCTATCAAGTCAGGATTTTTTGTAAAATTGATTTTATTTTTTCTAAATTCTTCCACCAAAAGTATTCTCTGAAACAATTTTTCTGGATAGAGTGAGGTTTCTTCATTTCAATACATAGAAAATATCCTACTCTTGGTGAGAAATTTTGATTCATCAGCAATCAATTACTTTTTATTGGTTTAAATGGAAGCAAAAAGAAAAAATGCCGAATTTTATTCATTCTCAGGGAAAAAAATGGCCATATCTCAGGGATAAAATTTTACCTAGAAAAAATAAAACCGTTTAGGAGTACAGAATATTGATGAAGATTGCCAGCTAAATTTCATCTGGATAAAAAATAGTATTGCACAAAAATTTGTGAAAATTTGTTGATTTTATTACTTTGTTCAATAATTATTGGCCACAAACGATATAGGCCACTTCTGCAGATCATTCCTACCAACCCAGTAGTGATGAACAAGCTAATACCTCCACAAAGTGTCGTGGGACAGTCCGCATGTTTAATAATCGATTTTCCCCTCACTGCTAACATTTAGGAGGGTCATGGACCAACAGGGGTTTGACTCGTGATTCTACATGAGTTCCGTCTTGGCCATTTGATGGCTGCAACAATGGCCAGCATCAGCAAAGCATGGGGTTTTGGGCCTGATAAATCAACGGACAGTCCGTAGATGTCTCACAGGTGTTGTAGCAGGCATTCGTCCATTCAATAGGAACCTAGAGCTGGTCGTCCTATGGGACGTGATATGAACTGTTTACTTCAAACACTCGAGTCCCAAGCAACGTCTGAGGTATCACAATTTGAAGACAATCCCTCTGTAGCACCGCAGACAATTTTCGAACACTTGGTGGCAACGGACATATTGAAAAAGCTAGATACATACATACCTTATCAGCTAAGGAAGGTGCAACGTTTACCGGCCTGGAGAAGTGCAAATCGCTACAGAAACACAAAGTAGTGACCCATTCTTGCACCGTATCTTCACTGTAGATAAAAAACGGGTGCTGTAGTACAACAATTACAAGCTCAAAGCACAATGACTGCATAAAAAGAACCTGTGAAACAGGCACCCAAACCAAGCCTCCCTCCACCGAAGATCTTCCTCTCTGTATGGTGAACTACCAAGACCTTGGCCAGTGTCGTATTTACGTATGAGCTTAATGGGCTATAGCCCAGGGCGGCACGATTGGCGGGGCGGCACTTTCTCCATGCAAAGTGAAGACCTTTTCTTTTTAGACAGTAGGGCGGATCAGCCGCGAAAATTACATCAATTAATTGAATTAAATACTGCTCTTTATTTAATAACACTGGAATGCTGGTGGAATTTTTCATACAAAAGTATCGATCCGCAGGGGGGGGGGGAAAAGAAAAGAAGATAAGATAGGAATAAGACTAGAAAGATGAGAAAAAAAGACTGCGAGACAGAAAAATTGTTCGTTAAAACCGGGTCTTGCTCGTTAAAAATGAATGCTGTTCCATAGACTTAACATTGATCCAACAAAATCTTTTCGTTTCCCTCGTTAAATTCGAGTTTTAGTTATATCCGAGCTTGTTATAAACGAGTGCGACTGTATTCATTACACATTTTTTTAAATTATTTTATCGTTTATTTATTTATTAATTATATTTTATCTTTTCTAAAATATTTGAATGAAGCAATGATCCATTTCAATAAAATTTTGTACACCAGAGTAAGTAAATAAAAAGGTTTTTTTTTTTTTCAACTCTGAAATTCAACACCTCAAGGGGAGGGGGCGGCCTCATGTCCAAATACGCCTGTGACCTTGGCCCATAATGAGCTGCTGCAAAAGGTTCAGACCATTAATACAAATGTATACTGTCGTCATTTGAATAAGTAACTCATGAAACTTCTTATAACACTGCCAGTTCTAGTGAATAGGTTCAGTCCCATACTCCTGCTAGATTGATTCCGTTTTAATGTCTCGATTGGTGCCTGGCAAAACATCCAGGCCTTCAGGTGTGAGTTTCTGAAGCATTCACCTTATTCTCTAGACTTGGCTCTGATCAACTGTTGCATGTTTTGCCAACTGAGCAGGTTTTTTAATGAGAAACAGTCTCCAAATGAGGATGCATGAGTTAGGAAGCTTTTGGACTCTTTTTGACCAGTGTGATGCTAACTTCGCCACAGTGGCATTTTTGTTGTCAAAGCTCGTTAAGAATTGTGTACTTTTGTGAACTAAAGTCCCTTTTTTACTTCCTTTTACATAGTAAAGGAAGTATTGTGATTGCGAAAAAAAAAAACACTCAAATTTGAGTCTAAATATTTATTTTACTCACCCCCGAATGAATGTTCAGTAGTTTTTTCGACCTGTCAGCACGTGCGTATGTACCTACCAACATATAAGCAGCCGAAAAATTCTTTTCAACCACCCCCGAGTTAATTACGACGAGTTTTCTCGTGACGTCTGTATGTACGTATGTGCGGATGTATGTGCGTATGTTGCTCGCATGACTCAAAAACTATATGCCGTAGAAGCTTCTAGCCTGGTATGTAGGCTCTGAGGATGGTCTAGTTGTGCACCTTCCCTTGTGGTTGCATTCGAATGTTCCCTAGGGGGTGTTTTACCCCTTTTTTGGGGTAAATCAGTGTTAATTTCAATGCAGACTCAAGTGATATGAATTGGCGCGACCACTTGGCGACATGTCGCCAAGCTTTTGGTCACCAAGTGTTTACATTCACCAAGTGTTACCAAGTGTTTACATCACCAAGTGGCGACATATCGCCAACTTGGGGACACATTTGGCAAAAAAATTATTTTTTGAATTTGGGTTCAACTTGGCGCTATTGACGATAATTTGCGAAAAATTCACTGAATGATATGTAAATCAGCAATATTTAGAAAATTAACCATTGTAAAATATTTTTTGCATTGTTTCGTGGCAGATTAGGGGAGTAAATATTTGAATTGTTACCTTGCTCACTCCAAGCACTTTTTTTAACACTTAAGGCAACTACTATGAAATTTACACGTAAAAGGAAGTAGTGTGGGGTCCATACCAGATTTTTTTGAAGATACATTACTTTAGTTTTTACGATTGTTTTTCTTTATGCTTCGACTTCGACCAATAATTATAGAACAACCTAATACATGAATGATCCTGTAGCCAGATTGCATGAACCTCCTCCAGGAGAGAGAAATGTAAAATTTTCATAATCTTAAGCATTTCACATCAAAATATGCAAGTAGAAACCTTTTTTGTTTTATTTTTTGCTATTTGAAGTTTATTTTAGCAATCTGGCTACCCAGATAAAAATAATCTGCAGAAAATGTGAGAAAAAAAATGTTTTCTTTTTGGAAGTTTAATAAAAGATTTCTGTAGACTTTTAGAAGACAGAAAAAAATCTGCATTTTGCCTGCAATGTAATCTGCAGAAAATCCGCAAAATTTTCTTTTTCTTTTAGTTTTCTCTAAATATTGTGCAGGTTTTTTTGAAGCATGTTCCAAATATGCTTAAGTTTTTTTTTTTCTAATTTTTAAAAGCTTTTCAGCAGATTTTTGTTTTTAGGGTACAGGGTCATTCCATATAAAATCTTCAAAATGTCTAAAATTTTCGCTTTGTCCCATTTTTTATTTTAATGAAATTTAGTAGGCTATCTGCATCAATATTCCCTACTCCCAATACAGTCTTATTTTTTATCGTAACCGTTCACTGCATGGTGTGCCTGAACTGGCACAAACCAAATAAACCCTCATATATTCCTATGATTTTGAAATACAGTTAAACTGAGCTTTGTGCCCCTTCTGGAACATTGCTATAACAGTTTAGTGTGATTTTTATGCACTAGTTAGTGCACTAGTCTAGGTATTACAGTTCTTGCTTTTGAAAAATAGAGTGTCTACATTACAGTAAGAAGTGTGCTTAATCATTATTTCCTTTGTTCTAAAAATGTTTAGATGTATATGCTGTACTTAGTGGCAAAATTTGTTAGTTCCACTTATGGCACAAAACACATTGTAGGTTATTGCACTTATTGTATAAGCATATACTATGTGTTTTGCGCCATATGTGGAGCAAACAGATAAAACATCATTTTTGGTGCAAATTTTTAAGATTAATTTTTTTCTTCATTTTTCCTGAACTCAAGGCTATTAAAAGGTAACATATGATTTTTTTCATGAAAATATAAAAAATCGTGCAGTGAAGGGTTAAAAAATTTTTACTTATTCGATATAGAGTCATTATTTTTATTTTGCGGAGAAGTAAAATTTGCATTTCTGTTTCTTTTTCTTTTTCTGCCATTTCAAAAAAGCAATTGATTGCTGAATGATCACAATGCATCACCAAGAATATTTAGTGATATTTTCCATATATTTAAATGACCCCTCCCCCCTCTCCCACTTTTGACCGATAAATTGTTTCAGAGAAAAATTTTTTTAATGAAAGATTTCTGCAAAAATAAAAATTAATTTTGCCTAAAAACCTGATATGATGGAGGAAAAAGAGATCATTTTCAAAATCAGCACATCAAATAACATGAAGATCAGTAAAAACTCATTTTATATTTTTCAAAAAGTTTATTTTGCAGGGTTGTTTTTTTAATAACTCACTAACTCTTAACTATTTAACTTATCTCCACACAGGATGAATACCGACATCACAGTGCGTTTCCTACAAAAGTACCCATCAAATTTGCTGGAGATAGAAAAGACAGGTTAAATACTTTCGCTTTCCTTCTTATTTAGTTTGTAAAAACATTTTTAAGGGCATTTGCATTGAAATTGGTTAGCTATTATGTTTTGAGGTTTGATATATAAATGTAAGGTTTCTCATGCATCAGTTGCAAATTAAGTGAATGCTTTCCATGCTAGATTGTATTAGATTGTATTGGCTGTTGTATAGGTGCATAGTATCTTTAAAAATCAAAGCAACTGTTTTGGATATAGACATTTTGTCACTTTTGCATACTACGACTTAATGATGGATTAATTTATTAATTGAAAATTTTAGTAACCCATTTATGCCCAAGCTTTTTTTAACAATTTTTTTTTTCAATTTTTATCTACTTAAAACTCTTACTTGGAATGGTTTACTTACATTTTAGGCTTGAAATAGTTCGCCATTGCCATATTTATTAAGTTATTTAATCCATGCTGGATCGTTGCTTGACTGATTTGACTGAAAATAGCTTTCAATAAATGAACTCTGATGTCCAAATAGTGACTCTAACTGGTTTCCTCAAGAAGAAGGACTATTTAACTTGTGAAAAACAGCTTTATAAAATGATATACCCATTACAGATTTTTGTATGCAGTAGTTAACAAGCATCCCGTTTTTAGGCATAAATGGGTTAAATTCCTGCATTTTAGTGCTAACTCCTTCAAAACTCCTCCAGTTTTAGTTTAAGACTAGGATGAGTTCTAGTAAGTGCGTCCACTAAGAATAATATGAATACTGAGTGGAAGAAATTTCTGTCACATATCAAATGTATTAGGTAGGGATGCACCGATAAGCAAATTGGCCGATTACCGATTAATCGGTTGTTGATAATTGGACGATTAATCGACTGAGCCGATTAATGATAAGAATGATTGTTTTTCGACCACAAATTTTACCATCAGTGTTTTTCCTCTCTTATGCAATTCCAAGTTTAGAAATAGTAAGTAATTTATTTCTGAGAGAAAATTTTTTTACATTTTCCTAGTTTTCACAAACTAATTTCAACATTTTATCAAATTTCTTAGAACCAATTTTCATATTATTGTCAATAATATTACTAACACATTGTTAGTTATGTTAATTGGACATGATAATTGGGATATAAAAAAGGGGGGAGGTGGAGTCTGTGGTGAGCACTCCAATTTGGGTCGTGGTGGCCCGATCGGTAAGGCATCGGACTCGTGTCCGGAAGGACATGGGTTTGATCCCAGGTGATCAAAGATCCACTGTCTTGATTAATGGTGGCTGAGAGGCGTTAAAAATGTCGTGGTCACAAAGTCCTCCAAGTGAAACGATACCTCTGGGGGTGCTGGGCCTAGGGTTTGCTCGACCCTAGGTTCTGGTTCAAAATTAAGAACAGAGAGCTCTTCAGGGCCCTATCCCGGTTAAACTACGAAGCTGTGGTAGGTACGGGGCACCCTGGAGGTGGGAAATGAAATGAAAGGAGCACTCCAATTTAGAAGTACTTTTATTTATATTTTTTTAATAAATAGTAGCAATTTAATTCAATAATTTTATTCTGTGAATATTAGAGGTTATCTAAGAGCACTGCTAAGGAGAAAACTGTCGCCACATGAAAAATGTTGCAACATTATCTTTGTAAATTATTCAAAGTAGGAGAATTAATTAAAAAAAAGCTTTATCTCGTCTGTGAGGATTATTATTACTGTTAATAAAATTATTCATCGCAGTTTCTTAGTGAAGGTATACCTTAAAGAATAACATTTGAAAAATATTTTTTCTGCCGATTAATCGGCCCAATTTTGCCGATTATTAATAATCGGTAAAGTGGCCGATTATGGCCGATTAATCAGTACTGCCGATTAATCGGTGCATCCCTAGTATTAGGTATACGTTAAAATGATAATTTCTACAGGTGGAGATCAACCCTGGATTACTATAGACAAAACACAAGCAGGTATAACTTAAATGTCATCTAAAAAACTCTAATGTGAAATTTGAGATGGTAAATGTTTCGTTTCTCTTGTAGTCGTAACAAGTTGATTAAATACTCTAATTAAAATTTGTTTATATGATGGGCGGCACTTCCCCTTTCTTAAAAGTGCTCAATTCAGTGTAAATATAAATGTGACGAGAATAGCTGAGGGTTGCCCTTATCCTGACAGGTTGAGCAAGTACGACCATAAGAAGAAGTGCCATAAAACAGATAATAAAACATCTGCTTTTAGTTTATTTGACATATTTTAAGCTATTCAGAACTTAGAAAATTTATAGATGTACATGGGGGAGGGGTAGGGATTTTTCAACAGAGCACCGTCCTTAAGAAAGTGAACTTAAAAAATTACTAGGACCAGCCCAGAGCCTGCTGCTGGTCATCATATTTGTATTTATAAATTCATGTACGCGCTTACCCCAGCTCACCCTACATAATCTTCTCCTGTGATAGCCACTCAAAACACCACATATCAATTTACCCTCTTTTCCAATTAAACCAACTTTATGGCTCTCATCACCTCTCTGAATCTTTACTCTATCTACCAATATCAGAGATGTAGACTAAAACAGAGCTTTGGGGATTTCAGTGTCAAAATATGCTGTAGGAGTTTTTTTGGATTCCTTGTCTTCTCCTAATAACATCAAAGATGGGCTACAATTGCATTTTAAGAGCTTCAATTCAACAAAATTTTTGGGGTAGAACCCGAGGACTTTCCCTTGTATCATCGAAGATCATATAAAATTTCATTTTTGGAAGCTCTGGTTTTAAAACCTCATCCCTTCTTTAAAGTTAGTCAGGAGTGGTAGTTTTCAGAGGCTACCCCTGATTTCAGGGTTTTCTAAATAAGTATTCACAGAATGCAGAAATATGTTCACAGAATGCTTTTCAATGATTTGACTCTTGTTCATTTTCGCCCTTTCCTCCTTAGCGCGAAAACAAGCTGAACATTACACATGTTCATTTTTGTATAAGGTAGAATTTTTTTTTTCACTATCTAGGTTACGGGCTTTTACATGACAGAAATTTCAATTCTTAAATAGGTTCCTTTTGCATTCTTGAGGCTTGAAGTCCTGATTTTCTTAAACAAATTAAATGAGTATGAAATATTTATCTTCCTATTTGCTATTTTATGTTGATTCCATTAACATTTGCAAATAATGTGAATGCCCCTCCAAAAAAAAAACATCCCTCCAAAAATTTCTATGATGCAATCTGCGCTATCCTTCTCTACATTAAAGGCATCCCTGCAAATGAAACATAGAGCATTAGAAAAATTTCAGGCTTCATTACATTTCACCTTTCACTTTCAGGGTTTTTAATATTCAGTCACTATCACCCCTGGTTAGTGAAAAAGAGCTGGGAATTTGGAGAGGTATGTGGAAAGATGCCACATCTAGAAATATTGGTTTTATTATGGTAAAAGTAATGCATATTCAATGTAAACATTTAAACCATCTTTAAAGAAAGTATTTACTACTTAATAAAAAAGGTTTAATATGTATTACTCCCCCCACCTCTTTTCACTCCCAGCAGTGAAAGTCAATTTGTCTAAGTATTATTGTAAATCCTTAAAAATGCTTAAGTACAATTGTAATAAAAACTGAAGATTAGGAAATTCCAATTTTGAAGTGATAAAAGCAGTCCTTCAGGATCTTATTTTTTCTTCCTCCAAAACTCCTTTATTTTTATTTCTGAATTGAGTACTAATCCTGATATTTACTTTAAAAATAAAATATTTTTAAAACAGCACACTTTCTTGGTTTTATATTTAGAAAATGAATCTAACCTTGATTGTTTTTGGACAAGCTCAAACCAGAATGGCAAGTAGAGATGAAAATCACAAAAATTTATAATTAAGCATACCTCAGATGCAACAGGTTGAGGGTAAAGTTTAAGCTCTTAGGAGGTTCTGAGGGAGGGTAATATCCCTTTTCTGTTTTTTAGTGGCTACTTTAAATTGAGCCGAGAATGGACTAACAGGACTCAGATTAGTGGGATTCATTCTACTACATTTCCTTTGCAATAATGTCGCAAGCCTGGGCCACTTAGGTATAAAGCAATAACGAATATTTGTTAACTTATTAACTTTTACACAGTGTAATCTTATATCATTCCTTTTTACTTCCTTTTACGTAGTAAAGGAAGTATTGTGATCGCAAAAAAAATTCACTCAAATTTGGGTCTGAATTTTGATTTTTCTCACCCGCGAATGAATGTTTGGTAGTTTTTCTGATTTGTTAGCACGTGTGTATGTACCTACGAAAATATAAACAGCTGAAAAACCCTTTTCAACCACCCCCGAGTTAATTACGATGAGTTTTCTCGTCACGTCTGTATGTACGTATGTATGTCGCATAATTCAAAAACTATATGCCGTAAAAGCTTCTAGTTTGGTATGTAGGCTCTGAGGATGGTCTAGTTGTGCACCTCCCCTTGTGGTTGCATTCAAATGTTCCCTAGGGGGTGTTTTACCCCTTTTTTGGGGTAAATCAGTGTTCATTTCAATGCAGATGAATTGACACGACCACTTGGCGATATATCGCCAAGCTTTTGGTCGCCAATTGTTTGACGCCAACTTGGCAACATATTACCAAGTTGGCAAAAAAATTATTTTTTGAATTTGGGTTCAACTTGTCGGTATTGGCGATATTTTGCGAAAAATTCACTGAATGATGTGAAAATCATCAATATTTAGAAAATTAACCATTGTAAAACATTTTTCTGCACAGTTTCGTGGCAGATTAGGGGTGTAAATATTTGAATTATTACCTTGCTCACTCCAAGCACTTTTTTTAACACTTAAGGCAAGTACTAAGAAATTTACACATAAAAGGAAGTAGTGTGAGGTCCATACCAGATTTTTTGAATGTTTTTCAAGAACTTAGTATAAGTACAGAGATTGTTTTTATGTAAGTTCAATATTCATTTTTTTTTTCGAGAAACTAATCAGCTGCAAGGTTTGTATGTTTATCAATCGCAATGCTTCTAATAATAAAAAATATCTGAAGTTGTTTTTAAAAATTTATTTTTTCCTGTTTAAATTTCCTTTAAATGTGTGTTTGATATTTATAGGTACGTTGTTTTATATAACTCTCTGGGTCAATCACGAATTGAGCTGGTTAGAGTCACAGTGACTACTCCATCGGTGCAAGTGAAAGATAGTACTGGTAATGTAATACCGTGCCAGATAAATCCAGTATTTAAGAAAAGCAATCTTTTGAGCACAGAATACGAGGTAATTAGTATTTATCAGGATTTTTTGCCAGGATTTTTAAGTACTTAACCCATTTATGCCCAAAAAACAATTTTTTTTTCAATTTTTATCTACTTAAAACTCCTACTTGGAATGGTTTACTTACATTTTAGGCTTGAAATAGTTCGCTGTTGCCATATTTATTTAGTTATTTAACGTCCTGTTTATGGGATATTTTGCAGATATGTGAGCAAAATACGACCTTACTTGACTTTACTTGTGCAAAGTATCATTACAGAAGGCATCTGTGATCAATTTTAAGCAAATCATTTTAAATTAGTTTAATTTTATGAAAATTAAGTTCGCAAAAAATCTTACTTTCTGTGGCTACTCATGCTGCCTGAAATGTTTGCTTTTTTCAAATACATTCTGCATGCAGTAAAGAATGGTTTACAAATTATGCAAAAATTTCTCTCACACTTACTGTGAATTTTGAAGTTTGCAATTTTCCAAGCAGTTCAGAAGTCTTTTTGTGTATGGTACAATTTGGAGCATGGTGTAATGTAAAGTCCTACTTCCATCATGTAACAAAAAAATATTTTCGTCGTCTATTCCATCCATAATTTCCATAAGATTCACAAGCACGGCATACAGTAGAACAAAAAGTTCCCGCTACACAGAAAAACCCGGATGAGAAGCATTTCATTTACGTGAACAAGCCACACCATCTGTTGAAAAATAATACTACTAAATAGTCTCTTTCGATAATGAAAAATTCGGGCAAACCAGAAAATATCGATGCCCGTACGCTGTACGGGCAAACCAGATGAGGCCAATGTCGGGTAGCACATACACTGTACATGTGAACTGCTTAAAGGGTTAGCACGAAAAATTTTTTGGGAGAGCCTCAACCCTTTTCCCTAAGATTATGGAGTGAGGTTTTAAGTGGGGTTTCCCAAGGTTCAGTTTTAGGTCCACTTTTGTTTATTATTTTTATGAGTGATATTCATGAAAATGTTTCTGGAAACATGAATTGTTTTGCTGATGACATTAAAGTTATGGGGGTTGTAGAAAATGACGAACAAGTAAATCAGCTGCAAGAGGATTTGGATCATATTACTAAGTGGGCAGACAAGTGGGGCATGGCAGTAAATGTTGGGAAATGTCAAATGCTGCATTTAGGTCATGGAAATAAGCATACAAGCTATTATTTACAGGGTTCAGTCATTAGTAAGGCAGAAAATGTTATGGATCTAGGTGTCTTAATAAATCAGGATTTCAAGTTTAGTTAACAGTGGAGCTTAGCTAGTAACAAAGCCAATAGAATGCTTGGGTTTATAAATAGATCTATTTCAAACAAATGTAAGAAGGTTCTTCTGCCTTTATATAGAAGTTTGGTAAGACCTCATTTAGAGTATGCTGTTCAATTTTGGTCTCCTTATCTTAAGAAAGATATTAATTTATTGAAAAAGGTACAAAGGAGGGCTACAAGGTTGGTGAATGGATTTTCTAATTTAGACTATGATTCCAAATTTAGAATGCTTAACATGTATAGTCTTGAGCAAAGGAGAATCAGAGGGGACATGATTCAGTTGTTTAAATTTATTCAAATGAAGGATTTTATAGGGTTAAATTTTTGCAGGGACAGCAGGACAGGTCATTGTTATAAGCTGTTTAAATCTTAGGCTAACCTGGAAATTCAGAAAAATTACTATTTTAGCAGAGTAGTGGGAACTTGGAATAGTTTACCGGAAGAGGCGGTAAAAAGCAATGGAGTAAATAGCTTTAAGAGGGCCATTGATCTTCATTGGGGTCTATAATTTGACTAGGACCAGCCCTGTTGGGCCCAGAGCCTGTTGCTGGTCGTCACATTTGTATTAAACATAAACTAAAAACGCATTTTTTGCCCATTAATTTTGAAAAACTTGTTGAAAACAACAAGAGAGCTCCCTAGTAATTCATTTCCTTACAACAAGTTATAGCATATAGATAGGTTTTTTTGAACTTCAATGTCACAAAATTTCTGGGTGGTAGCTTTCGAATCCTTCTTCTAATCTTTTCTGAGCATCATTAAAGAAAGCTTAGAATGCCTTTTTATAGGACATTCCAAAACATTTCCGTTGGAGTTTTTCTGATTCCACTACTTTTTCCTAACTTTAATAATTTATTTTGTCGAAAATTGTGCTTTTAAGTTTTCAACTCTGAAAATTTTCTAAGGGATCTTCCTTACTGAATCTTTCCAAAGACCACCTGAACTTGAGTTTTTAAAACTGAAATATCATGTGCTTCTAATAAGAGGTGGGTAGCCGGTCACCGAACCTTCTCTTTCCATAGATAGCGTAAAATTGATTTCAATTTAAAATTTTGGAAAGCTGCTTCCTTCTGTTTCTCCATATTTACCAAACATGACCTGAAGCGAAGCTTCTGTGTTGAAAAATTTTCAGAGAGATTCATTTAATTCCGTCCCCCCCCCCCATTCCCATTAGGGTACGTCACCATAAATAGATTAAAATTGTGTAATTTAAGCTTCAGGTTCAGAAAGTTTCTGAAAGAAGCCCTGTGTCCTTGACCTAACCAAATACAGCCTAAAATTAACTTCAATTTTGAAAAACTTCCGAAGGGAGCTCAAGCCTTCCCTTTTCCCTTAATTTTAAAACCTCAAAAAAGTTAACAAACCTCTGAAAAGATGAAAGTATCGCATTGCTCCAATAACTTTCGTTTATAAAAAAAGGTGTGGGGAGGGGGGGGGGAAACCTGGTCATGTAAGCCCCCTCAAAATTTTTAACATCTATGTGCCACTGTTATTCTGAGAAAATAGTCTCGTTCTTAAGTTTTGCACTCCATTGTATATGTACAGTAGAGTCTCAAAAATCCGAGGTAATTGGGGCTCATGCCACCTCGGATTACTGAAAACTCGGATTATCCGAAAAAAATTCTTAACAGTAGAAACATAACACTTTTAGATCGTCATTAGTAAGATAAACTTAATTTCGAGTCGTTTTACATATCGAGTTATTTCCAAAGCATATTTTAATATATCTCTAGTAGTTAAAGAATACTTCGTGACACCAGATGAATGTCTTTGACGCCTAACCTCTCAATACTTTTTTTACTACTTTGTAAGTACAAAAGAAAATTTGCCAATAGCAAAAGATTCTTATTTTCAGATTTTAATGCAAATTATCTTTTTAGCTATTGAAGATAGACCTTAAAATGTCAATGAAAGAGCCTCGGATTAAGCGGAACCTCGAACTTTTGAGACTCGGATTTTCGAGACTTTACTGTATATTCAAAATTCGTCATTACAAAGCTGATAATTTTTACTTAATTGTCATTTAAAAATATGTGTGTGCGTTTTTTTTGCTAAGAGATATTTCTTTAAGTTATCTATGTGAAATGTACATATGTGTTCATGAACTTTTTTTGTCTTCTAGCTAATAATCTATGCTGAACTATCTCCACTTAGTCTAACTACGTACACTATTCAAACTGTTGAGGATGATATTTCAAATTCTTACCGAGCAGCAATTAAATTTATTAATGTAGATAATATTCCCACCCATCAGTAAGTAATACTTTTTCAAAAAATTTACCTGTTTATTTTCATACTAATTTAAAGAACATAATTTCTTATTTTTTAAAAAATTTGTTGTACATATTGTCCCTATATTTTTTATTTAATTCTTAGTTTTTATGAAGCAAAAAAGATTGGTATTGCTTTCTTTTTTAGGAAACTTCTTGTACCGCTTATTTCCTCTTTCTTTATTATAGGAGTTTTCGCATGATTCGCCAAGACACATCTGATGTCTTTTCAGTCAAATCAGATTATTTTGAAGGTATCTTTTCTGGACCCACTGGAATGTTACAAGTATGGTTTATTAAGCAAAATATCCATTTTTTTTTGTTCACATTTCAATTTATGAATTTGCAATAAATGCATATGGGTCATTCCGACGAAAATGGTACAAATCATGTCTGAGACTTTAGAATTTTTTAAAATCAATTTTAATAACTACCACCCTTTAAGTGTATTTTTATTGGTTCTCCATTTAATTTTGTGCCATTAAGTATCAATTGATTAGGTATAATCCATTTAGAAAGGACACAAAAAAAAATTATCTTTGTCAGAAGAAGGAGAAAATGACGTGTCCCAGCTTCAAATTGCTAGAATTTTAAATGTGATTTAAAATAAAACTGAAATGTAACAACAAAATAAATGACACTGCACTGCACAAGAGATGCTTCTGACACCATTTCTGCAGATTATTACGCAAATGAAAAAAAAAAAAATTCCACAAAAAAACACTATTATTTATCCATGTCCCTAGATTTTCTATGTTTCGAATTGTCCACTCTGTTACAAGCCTTTTGGAAACAAATTAAACAATTGCAAAAACAAAGAGTTTACAAAGAACAAAAACAAAGAGTTTACAAAGAAGAAGAAACAAAGAGTTTCAGACATGATTTGTACCATTTTCGTCGGAATGACCCATATATAACGTTTAGTGTCATATTTCCTAGCATAATAGTTGCATTTTCTGTAGTTTTTTAATTGAACATCCAGTTGTAACTAAGAAAAATAACACCGGTCTATAAAATATTTGTTGTAACAAAATTTGTGACATCAATTTGATGCAGACTTTGCCATGTTTTTTTATGTACAATACAGAGCCTTTTACTCATGACCCAAAAAACCCAGAAATTAGAAAACCAGCAACATTTTGCCGATTTTGGGTAATTTTTGGAAAAGGAAGCTTTTTTTTTTGAAATACGTAAAAAAATATGAACGATTTCTTTATGAATACCATATTACTCGCATATAGCTTAGAATTATTTTACTCATGTCCATAAATTAAGGATAATGCAAGTTCAGCCAAATAAAGAGTCAGAAGCAAAACAAATACCACTTTCCGTAAAATCCCGAAAGTAACCCCCCTATCGATTATAACCCCCTCCCCTTTTTTTCTAGAAGTGAAATTACTCTTTTACCCTGAATATACTGTATAAAAAATCTCAATTATAACCCCCCCCATCTGAAATTTGACAGTTTAGTTTTGAAAATAGGGGGGGTTATTTTCAGGATTTTACAGCATTTGTAAAGCCTATTTTTGAGCAAAAGATAAGTATCAAAAAATATGCTACATGTTTGATATTATCAAGTAAAATTTGCGATTTTTACTCCCCGGAACAAATTGCGAAAAATATCATTTTCATAAAAATCAATGTTACGCGGTTATTATGAAATCTGATACATAGTGTGTCTTCCAAACGACGAAATACAGTCTGTGCAACGCCTAGGCATGCTCAGAATCAAGTTATCAATCTGTATTTGGGGGATATTACACCACTCAACAATCAATACTCGGATAGACATGTAGGAGGTGTTTTACGCACTGCAACTCGCCGGCCAAGCATATCCCACACGTGCTCTACTGGATTCAAGTCTGGTGAGAATGATGGAGATAACAAATGGGTGATATCCTCCGATTCAAGGCGTTCGTTCACGGTGCGGACAGACGTTATCATCCATAAACACCAATTCTGCACCCATGGCGCCCTGAAATAATCATACACGTTGATCCAGAATGACGTCCCTGTTGACCTTGCGAATGGCGATAACCCGGATTTAGCAAAAACCAAGACCGGGCCACCTCCGACCAACAAAAATGTGGAATGGTTCTGCTCGGGAGAAAAAAATACAAAAATTCATTTTAAATAAATAAATAACAATTTATTCAAACAAATGTAAATGCGAAATGTAAAAAGCAAATAATTTGATACACCTAAAACAATTTTGACAATAAAAAAACCCCCGAATACATTAAAATTCCAGAAAAAATATCGTTCCAGTTCCAAAAAAGAGTTTAAAGTCTTGATAAGTCCACCCTCGAAAATATTCCATAAAGATGATAATGTCCTGGTAAAATAACATGAATGTTCATACCACAGGACAAATCTTTTACTGAAAAAGGCTTAAAAAATGATGATTCCCTCCTACAGAAGCACTAACACTCATCGACGCTTTTAGTGGACAAAGTGAAAGCAGCAGGGACACCAACGGCTATCCATCCAAGAAAAATAGGCTCCACCAGTTCTTGAAGAACCCTCCAGAAGAACATCCGGCCACTGCATGGCCGAGCAGGTACGCCTCAGACTTGACATCGGAGTAGGCCTAAGCCCTACATAAAATGGATGGACATTGCCAAGCTTCTCGGAAGCACATGGTTTCCACACTTCAAAAATCCAGGATAGAACTCCAGGAACACCCTTGCCCCTTATGGCAGGGTGAACGAAAAAAACTTTACATATTAAATTCCATCCACTTCATCGGAGTGGAAAACTAACTTAAATATAGAGCATTTCAAGCTCCCAGATACCCAGATACAATTACAGCATCAAAACACCAGCCGACCAACTGCAGTTACGGTACAAAGTGATAAGAAGCACAAGTGAAGGCATGGAACAGGTATTTATGGTTACAGTCAACCCTATGTAGCGACCATGACGTTCATCTCATTAGCATAGCTCAAATCGATATATCCTAATCCAAATAAAACAACTCAACACTTTAGTTGAAACTGTTGGAACATTTTCGATATTATTTTAATTCAGCCAAAAGGTTACTCAACACTTTTGCACTTACATCATGTCACTTCGCAGATGTTGACGATCAAATACACACATAATTTATGATTGGAACTTAATGGGGGATATTCCGCACACCGAATAATCAAAACGGAACATTGTAGAAAATCTTTACACCAAGTTTGAAAACTCAAAAGTAGGTTTAAATATTTTCTAAACGTTCTAGCTTTTCAGGAAATTGCTCCAAGAATAAAATAGAGGCCTATTTTCTAACAGTCCCGATAAATTTGGCCTGTCATGGTTCCAGTTTGAACATGCAAATTTGTCCTGGAACCCAGGATAATTCCTCCCTAAATGAGCAATCCTGCACCACCATAACGGTGTTGTTCAACGATGTTTTCTTGGTGGTAACGGGTACCTGGCTCTCTCCAAAAGAAAATCTGCTGAGAATCTGATTGCAAACTGAAAATAGACTCGTCAGAAAACATCCCACAGGGCCACTGTCCATAATGCATGCTCTCTACTCTTGGCTAAGCGAAGGCGACAGTGACTTACAGTAAGTGTATCTCTGACAGGTCTACGGGCATGCAGTCCAATCTTCCCTAACCGTCTGTAGACTGTCTGCTTTGAAACTGTCATCCCAGTAGATGGAGAGAGCTGACGAGATAGACCTGATGCTGTGCTATGTCTGCTTCTTTTGGCAGAAACTGCAAATATCGGTCCTCATTCGGTGTTGTCACTCGAAGATGACCTCTGCTGTAACGTCTACTTACGTTACCATTGTCTTGCCATTGTCTTGCCAAAGCCTGGAGATGACCCAGTGGGTGATTCCAAGTTCTTGAGAAACCTCCTGCTGAGTGCTCCCACATTCCAGGCGGCCGAAAATTCTACCGTGTAAAATGTCATCTAGGACCATCTATCTCAAATGTCATCTAGGACCAGCCCAGTTGGGCCCAGAGCCTGTTGCTGGTCGTCACATTTGTATTTGTATAATGCTTCCTTTCGGTCATTACTTCGCTACCAGAGCACCTAAAAGCTTGTAAAAAGCGTGTGAACACTTTTACTTTATTGCCAGCCATTCCTTATATATCACTCGCTTTCACTCTCGTCATTGTGACGCACAATTGGCATCATTCAGCTGCTTCCTGTAAGTTGCATATTATTCATGAAGATGTGTGTAGCTATTTTTCGGTTGATTTATTCATTTTAGAGTTCGATTTTCTGGTGATTCTGAATTATCCTTAATTTGTAGACATGAGTGTATAAAAACGAACTTGGAGTTGAAGGGTCATCTTTTACGCGGGGCAAAGTTTCCGAAATATTTTGTTGAATAGAAAAGTTCAGTAGTAAATTTAACATTGCTATTTTGCTCCTGTTGAAATCTAAAGAAATAAATATTGTCACCTTCTAATGCAATTTTTTATTGAATGACTGTTAAAAGATGTTTAAAGCTTAAGTGGCAACATAAAAAGTGCGGAAAACGCCGAAAACCAGATTCGCTTATTTTCTGGATAGTTGATCGTGGAATCTAGCAATCGTTAAACAAAAGACTGTAATAAGGCTGCAATAAGCAAATTTCTTTTTTGGTATTAATACAGTGCAAAAGCAACAATTAACAATAACTACCTTAATTGTTAAAATAAAACCATAGCCCAAAAAGGAAAAGAGAAAAAACGCGTTCCCGTTAGCCGGGCGATCCCGAGGAATACTCCCTGAGGCCAACCGACCAACTTTTCCGAGGTCGTGGTCCGCATGATGGAAAAGAAAACAGAATAAAAGTTTTACAAACAACAAGTTTTATTTTAAACCATTGTAAAGCTAGCATGTAAATATTTAAAACTGACAAAAGCAAGTAAGCATAAATTTATACACCTCAAAACCTAACATAAAATAGTAAAAATCCCCCCAAACACATTTGCTTTTAAGAAAAGTTCCCTGAACATCAATCAAGGAAAGTTCCCAGACATTTTGTAAAGTCCATTTAAAAACTTGCGAGGAGATACAGTCTCTGTAAAAGTCACACACTAAAAGAGTCTCGTACAAAGAAGACCGTCATCTCAAAACGGGGTAAGGAAAACACATGGAAGATTTATCCGGAAGAAAAATCATTCTGTCAACGAAATCTTAGTAGGCGGAAAAAAACTTTCAGGAGCCACATCATCCAAACAGCCTATGATATCGACTCAACATCAGTTGAATTTGCAGAAAAAACACAGGGCCTGTTAAGCCATAGCTCAGACAAAGTATCCACATACTTCAGGACGAAGAGGAAAAAGTCAGACATCAAGTAGAAGGCCGCCACATAGCCTGAAAGGTAGTGTCGATGACATCCAAAAAAAAAGGCTTAGCAGGCCGTCATTTAGGGGGGCGGGGGGGGGGTCAATTGCCCCCTCCCTGGCTTTGAGAAATCAATGTATTTACATATAAATGGGGGTCGGTTTTGGCTGTTTTCGGATGAAATTGCATTGTGTTTTCACCCTTTGCCCCCCCCTCCCCTGGAAAAACTTGAAATGACGTCCCTGTCCCCAAGCACAGGTTTGTTACGTTAAACGCTTCTTGGAAGCACATGGCATGAACTCCAGGAATTTTTACGAGAACCTGCCTGCTCGAACATCAAGTCCAGCAAAACTAAATTACATTGCTCTTAAATTTAAATCCACACCATTTGTGTGGCAAAAACAAATTAACCCATTTATGCCCAGTGTCCTAAAAACGGGACGCTTGTTAGTTACTGCATACAAAAACCTGTAATAGGTATATCATTTTACTAAAGCTGTTTTCCACAAGTCGAATAGTCCTTCTTCCTGAGAAAACCAGTTAGAGCCACTATTTGGACATCAGAGTTTATTTATTGACAGCTATTTTTAGACAAATCAGTCAAGCAACGATCCAGCATGGGTAGCCACAGAAAGTAAGTTTTTTTGCAACGTTTTATTTCATAAAATGAAACTATTTTAAAATGATTTGCTTAAAATTGATCAGAGATGCCTTCTGTAATGTTACTTTGCACGAGTAAAGTAGTGTAAGGTCATAATTTGCTCACATATCTGCAAAATATCCCATAAACAGGACGTTAAATAACTTACTAAATGTGGCAACGGCGAACTGCTTTAAGCCTAAAATGTATGTAAACCTTTCCAAGTAAGAGATTTAAGCAGATAAAAATTGAAAAAAAATGTTTGAAAAAAACTTGGGCATAAATGGATTAATTTTGGAGCATTCCACGCTTCCCCAGATGCAAAAACCGAATCGGTAAAACTTCAAATTCACCATGCTGCAGCCATGGTGCCCAAACTAGCTAGGAGAGTAAGCAAGGGGAAAAACACAGTATATTGACCCATTTATGCCCAAGTTTTTTTTAACAGTTTTTTTATAATTTTTATCTGCTTAAAACTCTTACTTGAAATGGTTTACCTACATTTTAGGCTTAAAATAGATTGCTGTTGCCATATTTATTAAGTTATTCAATGTCCCGTTTATGAGATATTTTGCAGATATGTGAGCAAAATTTGACCTTACTTGACTTTACTTTTACAAAGTAACATTACAGAAGGCAGCTCTAATAAACTTTAAGCAAATCATTTTAAAATAGTTCAATTTTATGAAAAATAAGTTCACAAAAAAACTTACTTTCTGTATCTACCCATGCTGGATCGTTGCTTGACTGATTCGTCTGAAAATAGCTGTCAATAAATAAACTGTGATGTCCAATTAGTGGCTCTAACTGGTTTTCTCAAGAAGAAGGACTATTTAACTTGTGAAAAACATCCTTAGTAAAATGATATACCCATTACAGGTTTTTGTATGCAGTAACTAACAAGCGTCCCGTTTTTAGGACACTGGGCACAAATGGGTTAAGTTGCAGTGATAGCAACGTAACGCCATGCCGTCAACACATAATTTAAATAGGATTACCCAAAAAATGCAACTCTACTTTTTCAACACACAGCTTAGAAATGTCTTCACAAAAAATTCAGTTGCCATTAGGCGACCGCGTGACTCAACTCACGGCTTCTGACGTCACGACATACAGAACGTTTCAACTGGTGAATACACACTTGTCCTACAGTTGGATTGTAAACATTATAAAACATCGTGCACTGGGAAATAAACAGATTTTTCAAAAAGGTTTTTATAACATGAAAACGAGTTTAAATATTTTAAATGTTTCCAAGAGCAATTTAAAATCACTGAAGAGGTTTCATTAACACTTTAGAACGAAAACTTACAATTTTAAAATTTTCAATTTATCTCAATGGGGTTTGAAGAGTTCATTTACAAAATTTCATATTTAAATTTCAAAAAAAAAAAAAAAAAAAATAGAGGCCAGATAAAATCTCAATCCTTTCCCTATCCTATTTTAATTTCACATATTCCCCCATCTTATAAATTCATTTAAATTTCAAAAAAGTCGTTCAAGTTTACTAGAAAACAATTTTTAAAGTCTCAATTTCAAACATTTTCAAAAGAACCTCAATTCTAAAAGCACCTCAAATTTTTACACCCTTCAAATTAAAACAGTTTTAGTTTCGTCAAAATACTAAATCCAACAATTTCAATGACTAAGTTTCAAATTCTTATTTTTCAAAAAAATTTCAATTTCAAATTCCAGAAAATATATAAATCTCAAGAAATAACTTTCAATTCTGCCGAGATTTTTACCCAGAAACCAATTTCAGTTTCCCTTCGGAAAGCAAAAAATGCAAAACAACCAAAGAATAGTCATTCTTAAATGCAGGCTTTCTGCCAGGCAATTTTAGCCAAACAAAATTCTTCCCCAGTTTCTCAAAACATTCCCCAATGGAGGCTTTTCATGTTTGAGAAACAAAATACAAACAGCTGACAACCTAGCCCAATGATACGCTATAAAAACACATTCAGCCAAAAATCTATTTTTTTTTTTTTTTTTCAAATTCATTGTATTTTTCAAAACATTTTATACACTCCCCCCAAGACCAGCAGCGATAAAAATCCATCGTTCAAAACTATGCTATTTACATTTCACAAATACAGCTACCCCTGGTTAACACTAATTTCAAATAACTTTACTTTTAAAAATTGCTCCAAGTTTCAAAACGAGAGTCTAAACTTTAATTTAGGGACACAAACCTAAAGATCCCTATTTCAAAAACCAAAATTTCACTAAACCAGGCAGCAAAAAAAATTCAATTGTCAATAAGCAATTCAATTCCACCAGGCAGACCACGAGACCACGCTCTGCTACCACTTGTTAGAGTGTCCACTTAGTGGGTTGGCCTCGGGGAGCATTCCGCGGGACCGCCCGGCTAACAGTTCCTTTAATTTTCTTTCTTTTAAAAGCATTATCGGAGAGTGTGGCACTTTTTTATAGCACACAATAAGTAAAAAACAATTATTCGGGATACTCAGGAACATCGCTATCTCAGATATCTGAATTTCCCGGATTTCTGGATCTCTAAGAAGCAATATTTTGTATAAAACCAAAATTACTATAATAAATAGTAATGCATCTCAAACTAAGAAGAGAAAATAGTTCAGAAATGTTTACGAATATTGAAACGTTAAAAAATACTAGTGAAAGAATAATTTAAAAACCTAAAAATATTTAGTTATTCATAAGACATAAGACCCTCATATAAAAAAATGCAACACTTTTTGATAATGCTTGTAAAAAAACGAAAGAATGTTAAAGAACGCTTTTTTTCCCTTTTCCTTTTTTATGCTAAAATTTGTTTTCGCGATTAAGGTAGTTATTGTTAATTGTTGCTTTTGTATTGTATTAATATCAATAGAAATTTGCTTTTTAAGTTATTGCAGCCTTATTACAGTCTTGCGTTTAATGAATGCTATATTCCACGATCAACTATCCGGAAAATTGGCGAACCTGATTTAAGTTTGCTCGTTTGTTTTGTCATCCTTTGTTTTTTTTTCAGTTCTCTTCTTTAATGATTTCTGACTAGAATGAGTCAGAACTTAATTTTTCCGCACGCTGGCCAAACTTATTTCGTACTTTTATTCTTTTTACTCCACCCTACTAGGCACGTATGTCTTTTATGCTGGTTCAGTGTGACCTCCTTGTTGGTCACGATGTTGCAAACTTTTTAAGCAACTTTTTTGAAGGTTAATGCCCATAAACAAATGTTTTTTATTTCAGCTAACACTCATTTTTTAAAATCTTATATTGAATGAAGCCTTTTATTTTTGCTCTGTATTAGAAGCTGGTATGTCTTGAAGATGGGTCAGAATTGGATATTAAAGTTAAATTTCTTAAATATGGAACAAAAACAAAAGGAAAAGATAAAAGTGGAGCTTATCTCTTTCTTCCAGACACTGAAGCTAAGGTAAGATAATGTTAATTAATAGGCTCAGTTATATATGTATCCAGACTTATATAATCAAGGCTTTAAATCAAGACTTCAAGTTTAGTCGACAGTGCAGCATAGCTAGTATCGAAGCCAATAGAATGCTTGAGTTTATTAATAGATCTATTTCAAACAAATCTAAGACGGTTCTTCTGCCTTTATATAGAAGTTTGGTTAAGACCTCATTTGGAATATGCTGTTCAGTTTTGGTCTCCTTATGTGAAGAAAGATATTAATTTATTGGAAAGGGTACAAATGAGGGCTACAAGGTTAGTGAATGGATTTTCTAATCTAGACTATGATTCCAGACTTAGAATGCTTAATATGTGTAGTCTTGAGCAAAGGAAAACCAGAGGGGACATGATTCAGTTATTTAAATTTATTAAAATGAATAACGTTGCAGAGTTAGATTTTTGCACAGAAAGCAGGACAAGGGGTCATTGTTTTAAGTTGTTCAAATCTCAGGTTAATCTGGAAATTCGAAAAAAATTACTATTTTAGCAGGGTAGTGGGAACTTGGAATACTTTACCAGAAGAGGCGGTAAAGAGCAATGGAGTAGATAGCTTTAAGAGGGCCACTTATCTTCATTGGGGTCTTTAATATGACTAGGACCAGCCCAGTTGGGTCCAGAGCCTGCTGCTGGTCGTCGCATTTGTATTTGTAAGACTTCAGTTTAACTGGGCTGTCATATAGGCAAATAGTTCTTTCGAATATTTGCAGAGAGTTTATTGAAACGTCTTTATACTTCACTTGGACAGACCTAAAGCTCACTTGCATAGTAACCATACTTTTCCCATGTACTAGTTATGCCAGTAAAATTTGTTGTTTTGCTGAAATCATTGCTAAATTTGAATTATATTGTTTTGCTGTATCGTTGTTTGTAATTCAAATGCTACTCTTATAACTTTTTTCAATGACTAATTTAATTATTTGGTAACATTTTTTATAGCCAGTTGATTACAATAAGCCACAGATTAGAATTCTAGAAGGACCACTGATGTCTGAAGTTACCGTTATTTTGAAAGAAGTTGAACATCATGTGTATTTTAAGAATTCTCCAGGTATGGTAAATGCATTGCAAAAAATTCAGTACAATGAACTTGAAACCTATTATGTGCTTGAAACCTATATATGTGCTTGAAACCTATTTTTGTAGAAATATTAACCGTAATGCTGTTTTCTTAAATGATTTCGTACCGTATTTTGATGTGCATTACCCGCAGTGGCTTATAAACCACAGGTTCTAAAATGAGAAACAAAAACTCCGTATAGTCTGCACGTAATGAGATGGCAAAAAACAAAGTTGATTTTCGTTTGGCATACAATCTTAGCAACTAAATATTCGTGAACTAATAATTTTTAAGCTATAATCAAAATTATTCTGAAAAGTAATGATTTGTTCTTGAAGACTTTATCATAGTTCACTAATTACTTTAAGACAATGATTGAACCAAGACAAAGGTGCAAACAACATAGTGTAGTGCAAACAGGGTTTAAGCTCAGTTTCAAAATTTTTTAGCAAAAAAGCTAAAATTTTAGAAAAGGCTATGGCAGAATGCAAAAGTGAATCTGTTTACCATCTTTCTTTTTTATCTACGTATTTCATCTCCTGTTGAATGCTAAGTTAAAAATTTAGCATTGACATCTTGAAAGAGATAAATCCATAATAGGTAACTTTTTTTTTATCGTGAATAATAATGCATTTATTGGAGAGATTTTATGCCCATTAAATCAATATATTGTTGAATTTAGTGGCATTTTATGCATGTTGGCTATGATTTATAATAAGATTAAGTTAGATGTCCCCATGCTTGCTTTCTCTCTCAGATAGTGCATTGTTTTTTGTTCGTATATATTGAAGCCAAAATGCGAAAATAGCATTGCTTCCTTTTTGCAATTTAGATAGTATTTTCGCATTTTGCGAAAAATGCTGTTTGCCCTACTGGTTTAAAGTTGACGAAAGTCCTAAATGCTTGTTGTGTAGGCACGAACAGAACTAAACAATAAAGCCTAGCATAAAAACTAACAAACCTTTATTTCGGCATTAAGAACATATGTACAATGTAATTAGTAAAATATCAAAAATACCTCGGGACATTGGCAAGTATAGCTCGTAAACTCTCTATTATCAAGACATTCTAAAAGCTCAATAACACTGGAAAATGACCCGGAAAGGAAAAGTAAATAGTACTGCTAAAACAAGCCGACCAGCGGCATGACTAATAACTCACTGCTAAGACCTAATCCATCTCACAACCACCCACTATCGACACATACGACGGAGTAGAACTTGTCTGAATCTCTCTGACTAAATACAAACACGCCAGGGCGTGGGAGCGTCCAATTGGACGAAATGCAACGTTCTAGAAACGATCTCGGTGATGTGGGCAACGCCTCCCAGACTGACCAGTGGGAGCATAGGATGGCAGAAACAAAAGTTGTCTGGCTAACTTGACTGTAACTGATTCAAGTTTAATGATTAAGTGATGCATCTTTGACTTAGAAAACAGTGGCAAAGACGGCCGTAAGTAAACTTAGAATTAGAATTATTTCATACTAAGAATAAGGGTTTAAACTAAACGAGACCATACTTTTGCTGAATGCTAACAAATGAGACCGTAGCGAGCCCCTGAGTGCAAATGGCGACTGCTTCGTTGTCTGGAATGTTGTTTATTTTACATAGTTGGAATCTATAATGTTGTTTGTTTTACGCAGCCCGAATTGCAGAAAAGGCTATTCTAGCTACGTAAAAATAAACAGCTCAGATTCTGGGTATGTCAAACAAACAACCTTACAGACAACGAAGCCCTCTCTATTGCTGAATCCTGTTGTAAATTGTGGTTCAATAGGTTGTGTTGAGGGGAAAAAAGCATAGATAATCCGCAGCAGCCTATACCTATTTAATTTTACCCTTTTTAACGAGTAATCTGCGGATAATAGGCAGAAAAATATGATATATCTCATATTTTTCCTTCCTTATATCCTTAAAATAGTTTTTATTTCCTTTTATGTAGTAAAGGAAGTATTGTGATCGGGGAAAAAAATTTCCTCAAATTTGGGTCTAAATTTTGATTTTGCAAACCCCTGAATGAATGTTGAGTCGTTTTTTCGACCTGTCAGCACGTGCATACCTGCCAACATATAACCAGCCGAAAAATCTTTTTCAACCACCCCCGAGTTAATTACGACGACTTTTCTCGTGACGTCTGTATTACGTATGTATGTGCGTATGTATGTGTGTCGCATAACTCAAAAACTATATGCCGTAGAAGCTTCTAGTTTGGTATGTAGGCTCTGAGGGGGGTCTAGTTGTGCACCTCCCCTTGTGGTTGCATTGGAATGTTCCCAAGGGGGTGTTTTACCCCTTTTTTGGGGTAAATCAGTGTTAATTTCAATGCAGATGAATTGGCACGACACTTGCGACATATTGCCAAGCTTTTGGTCGCCAAGTGTTTGACGCCAACTTGGCGACGCATCGCCAAGTTGGCGAAAATTTGGCGAACAAAATATTTTTTGAATTTGAGTTCAATTTGGCGCTATTGGCGATATTTTGCGAAAAATCCACTGAATGATGTTAAAATCGGCGATATTTAGAAAATGAATCATTGTAAAACATTTTTTTTTTTTGCATTGTTTCGTGGCAAACTAGGGGTGTAAATGTTCGAATTGCTATCTTGCTCACTCCTAGCACTATTTTAACACTAAGGCATCTACAAAGAAATTTACACGTAAAGGGAAGTATTGTGGGACCTATACCAGATTTTTTTACTTGAACAAGAAGATCAGTACCTCATGGTCATGTAAATCTGTTTAAACAGGAAAAATGCTTAAGTTTGTCCGTACTTCATTGGAATGAAATCTAAAAGGGATGCATTAGAAACGTGCTGAATGAGTGGTTAAAGTCTAGGGACATAAGTTTGAGTTTCCAAAAGAATCGGTGATTTTTAAGAGGAATTACCGATGATTCAAATTGTTTCCTTAAGAACCTCTTCTATTTTTCAACTGATTAAGATGTACATGCGTCGTCAAAATGTACCCAAAAATGGTGTTTGAATGTTTCTAGATTTTTAAAAACATAGAACAGGCAAAAATTTACAGGTGCGAGAAACAATGTGTACGCAAAAATAGTTTCCTGTGGTTTCTCATTCATTAAGACAGATCAAAAGAAACTGAACACACACACATGCACACACAGACAGAAATTTACGCATGAGAGCAATGACAAGACATGATGTTGATACTAGCAATATCTGCAAAATTCTGAATTTTAAGTAACGAAGCGGCCACTTTTTTTAGCGAGGCAATAACAGCCAAAATTATGCAATTTTATATTATTAATACTCAACACATGTCTGATTGTAGCCACCATTTTGATTCTACTTCCTTAAAAGTATACTATTCCCAAGAATAGCACTAATTCGGTCTGGTGGGATGCTTGAGTCGAATTGACTTCAACTAGCAGTTTGTGTTTTAGTGTGACTATCGAAGTAACTGCAAGGGCAATCTTTGCAAGTGTGGGGTTTCAATTTCAAAAACGAATGTTTAACTAGTAGAAAACACAAATAATTTACACCAGACCAAGACATGGCAACACATGTCCGGATTTAGCCAATAAATAATAAATGTATACCTTGTGGACCTGGTATTCCTTCTTCACACTTGTCATGTGCATCAACCAATAAATAACCTAGTAAATGTAGATAATGTAAACTAATTATATTTTGTTGAAACATTTCATTCAGAAATAAAAATTTGGCATAAAAATCAGTATGCGGTATGAAAACATATTTTATTGTAATTTTTACTTTGGAATAATTATGAAAAGTAATTAATAAATGATGTCATGTCTTATTTTCAGGGTTAGATGGTTTTGGAATTGATATTTACAATGTGGTGAATATTGCAACTGAAACAAATAAGGAGTTGATAATGCGTTTCTACACTAATATTACCAATGACAATCAAGACTTCTATACTGACCTAAACGGCATGCAAGTAAGTAGATACAAATACAAATACAAATGTGACGACCAGCAACAGGCTCTGAGCCCAACTGGGCTGGTCCTAGTCAAATTAAAGACCCCAATGAAGATCAATGGCCCTCTTAAAACTATCTACTCTTTTGCTCCTTACCACTTCTTCTGGTAAACTATTCCAAGTTCCCACTACTCTGCTAAAAAAGTAATCTTTCCGAATTTCTAGGTTAGCATGAGATTTAAACAGCTTATAACAATGACCCCTTGTCCTGCTTTCCGTGCAAAAATTTAACCCTATAACATCTTTCATTTTTATAAATTTAAACAACTGAATCATGTCCCCTCTGGTTCTCCTTTGCTCAAGACTATACATGTTAAGCATTCTAAGTCTGGAATCATAGTCTAAATTAGAAAATCAATTCATTAACCTTGTAGCCCTCCTTTGTACCCTTTCCAATAAATTAATATCTTTCTTAAGATAAGGAGACCAAAACTGAACAGCATACTCTAAATGAGGTCTTACCAAACTTCTATATAAAGGCAGAAGAACCTTCTTAGATTTGTTTGAAATAGATCTATTTATAAACCCAAGCATCCTATTGGCTTTGTTACTAGCTATGCTGCACTGTTGACTAAACTTGAAGTCTTGATTTATTAAGACACCTAGATCCATAACATTATCTGCCTTACTAATGACTGAACCCTGTAAATAATAGCTTGTATGCTTATTTCCATGACCTAAATGCAGCATTTGACATTTCCCAACATTTACTGCCATGCCCCACTTGTCTGCCCACTTAGTAATATGATCCAAATCCTCTTGCAGCTGATTTACTTGTTCATCATTTTCTACAACCCCCATAACTTTGACGTCATCAGCAAAACAATTCATGTTTCCAGAAACATTTTCATGAATATCATTCATAAAAATAATAAACAAAAGGGGACCTAAAACTGATCCTTGGGGAACCCCACTTAAAATCTCACTCCATTTAGAATAGTTACCCCTAGCAACTACTTTTTGTTTCCTTCCTGTCAGCCAATTCCTAACCCAAACTGAAATTTTACCTCCAATTCCGATATCAGCTAATTTACTGATTAGTGCAGCATGCGGTACCTTATCGAAAGCTTTTTGAAAATCAATGTAAAGAACATCTATACACTTTTTGTTATTGATCCTCCCCCCCCCTACCCATTTTCACCAGTAATATTCCTGTTAGTTTTACTTACTTTATAAATTGTTTTCTTTAACCAAAAAAATTTTTCCAGATGATACGCCGTCATTATTTTGGCAAGCTACCCATTCAAGCAAATGTTTATCCAGTTTCAACAATGGCATACTTTCAGGATCATAGTACAAGATTTTCTTTACTCACAGCACATTCAGTTGGTGCCACCAGTCTACAACCAGGTAATGCTTTTTCCCTTTCTGCATAACATTTTACTTAGAGTGAAACGTCGTTATTGAAAATGAAAAGAAGCAAACTTATGTGTAGCTTTCCTTTTTGAAACTTTAAGGATCTTTTAAGTAGCAAGGTTGTTAGTCTCAAGCCCAGTAGTTCAGCTCGGGTAAAGTAAGTTTATGCGTCCCAGAGCCTTCAGCTTTCCGAAAAAGGGGATCTTTTTTTAAGTATGGGTCCGTATTAGATATTTTTCCCCTTTGAGGAGTGAAAATATTGCACCAACTCATGTGAAATTTGATTAAAAAAATTTATATTTAGAGCCACCAGACCAGTCTGACGTTATGAAATAATGTTAAAGCAAATATTTTACAGATCTAGAACTGTCAAAATTATAGTTTATATAAAATATTCTTGAGAAAAAAACTAGTTGATAAACTATCCCCTTCACTCTGTCCATTCCCGTCATTTCAAACTTTTCTGGGGGGGGGGGGGGGGTAAAGGGTCCGTTCTGAATATAAATGACATCAAAAACAGCAAAACACATGCCCCGGAATTGGAAAAATCTTCTCATTTTTGAGTGTTTTTTTCCCAAAAGTTCTGGAAAATTTTCGGAAATTCTGCTCCGCGTATAATTCGACCCCCTAACTTTCAGCTTCATTTTTTGGACTAAATGTCTCGAATTATACGCGAGTATATACGGTAATATTAATAAACACCTTAAAAATAAATATTTAAAAAACTTGAACGGTGATGTTTTTACGCAATATGATAAATTTAGGTTTAGAGCTACTTTTTTTTTTTTGTTTTTTTGTTAGCCAAAATGTATGAATGAGCCAATAGCATGAAAGAAGCAAAAGTTTGCGAGATTGAAAGTAAAATCTCTTAAGACTTTCTTTTCGTGCAAAGTATTTCTGAGTCATCCGTAGAACGAGTGTCCATGCATGTGTTGTCAATCAGAGATTGCCACTTGTTTGGACCATGCAGACAATTCTGATACAAATGCAAATGTGAAGACCAGCAACAGGCTCTGAGCTCAACTGGGCTGGTCCTAGTCAATTTATAAGGTCCGCTTAGAAGTACCAACTGTCTTACCAAGGCTTCATCACTAGATAGCGTCTTGTACAAACTGTTTCATTTGATCAAAATCCTTGGGATGAAAACGGTGGTCATTGTCCAGCGACATCTATCAAAGTTTATGGTAACTAACATTATATACAAATCAGATAATAAAAGACAAAATTAAAAGTTAATTTGTTGGCGATAATTTTACAATTCGGCATTCAATTCTATTTTAGTATACAGGGTGTCCACTCCAATCGTGGACCAATAGCTAATTTCTAAACCGTTAGAGATAAGCATATAGTTTATTTAGGAAAAAATCTCCAATTTATGAAAGGAATTTTGGGTCTATTTAATGTTTTTCAAAAAATCAAATTTTGAAAGAGTTACGAAATTTAAATTTTTATACAACCCCCCAGTCCTATCAATCATATTTAGTAAAACATTCTTGACACTGTAACGTTTAAAACTAAAAAAAAATCTCTGTTCTACGACAAAAATTGACCGAGTTATGACGTTTTGAAAAATCAAGATTTTGAATGATTTCGCATACGGTCCCTTAAGCGATCTCTCGATGACGTCATGAAATAATGCAAAATCTTGATTTTTCAAAACGTCATAACTCGGTCAATTTTTGTCGTAGAAGAGTGATTTTTTTTTAGTTTCAAACGTTACAGTGTCAAGAATGTTTTACTAAATATGATTGATAGGACGGGGGGCTGTATAAAAATTTAAATTTCGTAACTCTTTCAAAATTTGATTTTTTGAAAAACATTGAATAGACCCAAAACTCCTTTCATAATTTGGAGATTTTTTCCCAAATAAACTATATGCTTATCTCTAACGGTTTAGAAATTAGCTATTGGTCCACGATTGGAGTGGACACCCTGTATTTTAACGTTATTTAATATCTTGTTTTATTTGTTGGTTTATTCGGCATTTTAACGGCTTATTTTAATTAGTTAGCGAATTATTTTTCATTTTAATTTTATTCTAATTATTAATTAACTAAGAAACGACACTGGCACCGCACAGCGATAAATGGCGAATCTATTTGCTAAGCGAGCCAATTCTACCAACGGGTTGCCATAGAACTTTTTAAAATTCAGTCCACAGTTCGCCATGATACAGTTGGTCGTCGCAATATTGTAGTTTTGTTTATTTTTTTCGTACTTGTATTGCTCTTTAGTACCAAGCAATTATATATGCTCATTTCGTTGTTACTAAAAAAATTAATATGTTTTGTTGTCAATCGTCTTTCCGTTGAACACCATCGCTTCATTACAGTACATTTCATTCTGGGGCATCAAAATGAAATGTCTCGACGAATAGATTCGCCATTTATCGCTCTGATGCGTCAACGCTATCAAAATGAACATCTGAGCTTTTGCGTAGCAATTAAGATCGTGTGAGCAACAATAATGAAACAAAATAGTAAATAGAACAATATTATTTCATTGCTACATTTTTTATTTATCGTCTGCGAATTTAAGCGTATATTTTATTAATGCAGAGATGTCAAAATTGAACGCCATTGCTATATGTTGCTAATTCGAAGAAAGTAAACAGATGAATGAATGTCGTATGACTGAATCATGAGTTGTGACTTTACCTGAAAAGGGAATTTATTTCCCCTAAAAAGCAGTACTAATAAGGCCTTCGGCATCAATTCACTCTGTACTCCACTTCAGTTAACTATATCAATATTTTTTAACCCTTAAAGATAGGATAAACATCACTTTTTACAGCAGAAACAATATGCTAATAAATGTAAACAAACATTTGGGTGGTGATTGTTCAGCGCTCTCTAGCGGACAAATCTTCACCATTGATGTTTTGAATAATGATGCAGCCTGTATAAAACGCTATCTAGTGAAGCCTTGGTCTTACTCATCACAGCCTCTTCAGCAGTGGCGTACTCAGGGAGTGGGCTGATTGGACTGCAGCCCCCTCCGAAATTTTCAAAACGCAATATTTGTTTTCCTTCCTTTCTTTTTACATTCGCAAGAGCAGAAAAGTTTTCAGATCAAATAATTAAGTAACAAACAAAATTGAAAGAAAATAAGTAAAAATGTTTTTTACTAGTTTTGACTCGTCTATTTTACTATGTCGCCTTTTTGATTCTTTTGCGTAATTCAATTTTCCTAGTTTTTATTGTAAATATATGTTTCAGAAACAACGATTAATGCTTGTTCATTTGTCTAACTCTTTTAATTATATTTAATCAAATGTGATTGAAACCCAGCATTAGGAAACATAGTAAATTTAATCGTAAAATTGACGATATTGAGGCAAATTTTCCAAAATATTGCAAGCATGTGATTTAAGATCATCCCCGTCAGTAAAGAAAAAATTTCAAACTTTATTTTTATCATTTTCTGCTTTCATTAAATGCTTTTACTTTTTCTAATTTTCTTTTTTGCTTTAACGGCTTACATTATTGAATAGGACCTCCAACTGTTCATGAAACATCCACTTGAGTAAACACCTGTTTTGCACCAGAAAAAAAAAAACTTGTCGTCATTTATTCATATTTCATCTGAGCAAAATTGCATTGCATAAATTTCAAGTTATTTATTTATTTTTTTAATTCTCATGCTTTCATCGACATATCTGAGAATTTTCAGAGATATTGAAAGTTTTTTGCATCCGTCACAATTTACTGAAGAAATTAGTACACATGTAGATTAGGCTTAGCGGTTGACAGAAAATTTAAACCAAACCACATATGAGCAAAAGAATTCATTTGTTTACTTACGACCATAGAAATATCAAATACACCAAATTTTATCAAAATCTGAGGACATGGTTACAAAATCCTGTTTTCCTCGGTGATTTGAGACCGATTGACCCAACTACTAAAGGAGGAAAAAAATACTAATGAATGGCTAATAGACCTTTAAAACCTCTAGCTGTAATCCTTTCAGGGAGGAAAATGAATTCTATTCTGATTTGTTTTAACTTTCTAGAACTTTGCAGAAAAAATAAAGCTGGAGAAGTGTTGGTAAGAACCTTTATTTTTATAATGTTCTTGGAGAGAATTCATGAAAAAAAAATGTTTTTGAAAGATACTGATAAGTTGAGTAACATGTGGCCGTGGGTGCACATTGTGCAATGAAAATCGATTCCTTAAATGTTTTCCGGTTAAAGATTCCAAAGTGTTGAGTTGCACATTCAAATTAAAATATTTAAATTAGGTTACCGACATCACGCCCTAACATCGGTTAGCAATAACTGTATATAAAGGTGAAGCTCCCAAACTATGTCCTGGCACTTTCACTCTCAGCTTGTTGTGATATGTGGTTGGTGTTCCACTACAGGAGTGCTGGTGTTTTTCGGCACCGGGAAAGCTGGTTGCTCGTTCCCGTTTTAATTATTTCCATGCTGGAATGCTGAAGTTTATTAAATTTGTCTTTCATTTTTATGGATAAACGTCAGTGTGTATCCAAGAAGTTAGTTCCTACACCCAAGCTTCGACCGCACAGTGGAGGCATGCTAAGCCTAATAGAATTAAGTCATATATTGTAAGTCCTGCTTCAAATGTCTTTAGTACCGCATTTTACGGCCTATAACCCGCGGATTATCTGTTTAAAAAGTGAATTTCTTTGGTGAGGATTATACGCCACCTCGTATAATACGAGGATTATTTTATTTGTTTTTTTTTCTTCACGAGATAATAAAACTTCGATCCAGAAATCGTAGATGACAGCACGAGTGAAAAATCAACTACAGCTTTTAAGTAATGCACATGTGCGAAGTGTAAAGAGAGCGAGAGGAGAAAAGCAGTGTTCAGATTGCATCAGCTTCGTCATTGCGACTACACTGCAGCAATAAAAATGGCGTCCAAGCGTGTGAGCTATGTACTGCCGAATTCAAATTGAAAGCGATTGAAAAGGCAAAAGAAATATATTTTTTCATCACTAAGAAGTCAAAATAATGCTTCTACTTTATTTGAAATTTGGCAAAGAAAATAGTTTAGAAGAAGTACTTTTTGCGAGTTTCAACGAAAAATTTCGGTTCATAATAATGTACAAGTTTTATACTCAAATTTTATATCTAAGAGACGTTCAATTAAATTACATAATTAAAAACTGTGTACAAACTTATATTCTCGCATGGTATGTTGTAAGGAAACTACCGAAAATGTGCGGACAATACGTAGCCGCGGATTATGTGCCGAAATTTTTCGTTTAGGCGAAAAATTTGCGATGCAGATTATATGCTGGAAAATAGTGACGGAATGGCAGTGAACTTGCTGCAGCCATGTGGTGGCCGGTAATCTTAAACTTGATCTCGTCTCTCCGGCCGTGTTTGGTATGAAGGATCCCAAGTAGCATCAACTCATCGGATTTTGCTCGGCCGATCATCGAACTCCTTGTAAACTGATCCCGTAACACACGATGACATCGTTCCGATCAGTATCCGAGCACGGTTTTTGATGAGCTACTTTTCCTCGGAAAGTGATATCCTTCTGATCCACTTTCCCGACGAAAATAGGCCGAGCTATATTCCATCGGAAAACGATATCCGTCCGATCAAGTTTCCCGATGAAATTCATCGGCGCGGGACTATTCTGCTCATAAATTGCTCCAAATCTCATCCTATTTCGAGCAAAACTCATCGGATTTCGCTGTTCGGATTCTGTTTGGTCGATGAGACATATGGGATCATCGGCCGATGAGAATTTCATTGGGTTTCGATGAATGGCCGATGAGATGATGCTGCTAGGGATGTCCTGAGCCGGTGATTCTACATTGCATTCGTCTGGTGCAGGAAGAAAGCCACAGGGAAAAGGAGTTATGCCTCCACAGCTTCACAAGTGAAAAGCCAACCTATGTGCTGGTCACGTTTGCCTTCACTGTTTGGACTGCATTTTTATGATGAGTTTACATGTGTCTCCCAGAAGAATGTCAAGAGTGGTATAAATTTATATTTCAGTATTTTTCAAGAGCATGTAAGACATTGACTTTACTATTGTGTGTGCTTTTTTTTGAACTCTGAATTTTTCAGATGAACTGGGGATAAAATAGTTCTAAATTTTTGTGGGGTGTATCAAGAAAGTTTTATGTGCTTGTTTATTTGTGGATTTACTACTTTGGTTCCAACAAATTAATTTAGTCATTTGTTAAAATGACTTTTTTGTGTTCTTTTCCCTCCGGTTGACCACACAACTTCTAGTTTTCTGTTGACTTAGATTTGATCTATTTTAGTTTTATTGTATTTTCGGGTAGATAAGCCACGGCTTATACTTGTTTAAAAGCTGAATTTTAACTCCTGGGGCTTATATGCCATGGCGGCTTATACGCTGTAAAAGTTTTTTTTGTCCTCTTTTGTTTTTTTTAAGTACATGTTATGTTTATTTATTGCCTAAAACAAAGCAAATTTGAGTGGGAGACATCGAAAGCCACAACTGCAACGCCCTTGAGCAGTTCTATTTCGAAATGGGCAACAGCATTTCTGCTTAGTCAGATGTTGTTTTCTTTTCATCGATCTGATAAGGAAGCAGAATAAATTAAGAGAAAAAAAACATCAACCATAACTAACATGTCTGACAAATGAATCCTAACGAAAAAACAAATTTAATTTTAAAAAAAATCGCTTGTTGCTGCAGAGAGAATGGGAAGTAGGGTTGAGGTAGAAAACAACCAGAGTAGAACAGGGTTAATATAAGTTGCAGTTATTGCCAAAATGTTGCAAAATTTTAATTATCTAAGATATTGAAACACTGTTCTCAAATCAATGTCACTAATTCTTTGTCATCGTTTTTGAACGATCTCAATAGGAGTATACAGCGTAGGTTCTTGCACATTGAAATTTTAACGAAGTTTTGTGCGGCTTATACGCTGATGCAGCGTATCTGATGAAACACATTTTTTTTCCTCTGGAATTTCACGAAGTGCGGCCTATTCCATGATGAGGCTCACCTCCCCGAAAATACGGTAACTTCGGGTTAACATCCTATTAGTCCAAAAGAAGAAAAACGGTGCATCCTTTGGGACACGTTGCTTTTGGAGAATTGGGTACTTTTTACTCATACCACATCTTTCACATGCTATAGCATGTCAACGGGACCCCTCGCTTGTTGATCTCCTGCTACATCAGCAAGTTTTGAAACTCTAATCATTTTCTTGCATGAGTCCATATATAAAAGTATATTTTACCTTCAAAGTTTCTACTGTCTGAGCACTGCAATCATTTGAAGGGTCAGGGGGGAAAACCACGGTAGTCACATTTGATTCATTTTGAGAAAGACGAAATTTAAACTTTACAAACTCATAAACTTCCCCAGTATACTTGTTCTAAAATGACAATAATACATGGACTACAGTGTTTTTTCACGAATATTGCATATACTAAACGAAATTACACTTTTTTTTCTAACAGGTGGTAGCATCAGTTTAAATTCAACAAAAAGTGGACTACCGTGGTTTTTCCCAATGACCCTTCATTTTACTTTTGATACATCTTCAAATGTATTTCAGTTCTCCAAGTTTGTTAAAATGTGTACACAGTTATTCAATTGAATTGCTTCTAATTATTAGAAGTGTAACTGGAAAAGAACAAGATTTGTTAATAGTGTGTAGTTGAATAAAGTTAACTAAGTGTGTCCTTATGTAGTAGTATCTGATTCAATATCAGATTAAGTTTTAATTTTGAATAACCTGATACTAAAAGTAACCTTCTTAAAAGTGAAGCTTTTTGTTTAGGTTGGTTTGAAGTGTTTCTTGATAGACGACTCAACCAAGATGACAATCGTGGCTTACAGCAAGGGGTTACCGATAACAGGGATACTCCCACATTTTTCCGGATCATGTTTGAGCATCGAAATAAAAAGGTTATTTTTAAGACTTTTAACTGTATGTATAACTTAACATATTTTCATGCTTTTTCTTTTAATTTCTCGAACGGATACAACTGAAAATTATTTTATTAATATGTTAATTTGTATTTCAGTTTCTTTTTATGTTAATGCTTCTTTTTTAATTCTTGAAATTAATTTACTCTTGAAAATATAGACAACTTATTTGCCCAAATAAACTATATTTTTATTTTCCATTTTTATTTCCCAAACTTAATTAATTAAGATAAACAGCAGGAACTGAGGAGTCTTATAACGCATTATAAATGTATAATTTATTTACTGTTCATAAACGTTTCTAATTACAGAATTCAGAGAAAAACTATTTGTCCTGCTATGGAGTGAGGTTTTAGGTGGGGTTCCCTAAGAATCAGTTTTTAGGTCCACTTTCGTTTATTATTTTTATGAATGATATTCATGAAAATGTTTCTAGAAACATGAATTGTTTTGCCGATGACGTCTAGAAAATGACCAACAAGTAAATCAGCAACAGGATTTGGACCATATTACTAAGTAGGCAGACAAGTGGGGTATGGCAGTTAATGTTGGGGTAGGTCAAAGGCTGCATTTAGGTCATGGAAATAAGCATGCAAGCTATTATTTACAGGGTTCAGTCATTAGTAAGGCAGATAATGTTATGGATCTAGGTGTCTTAATAAATCAGGATTTCAAGTTTAGTCAACAGTACAGCATAGCTAGTAACAAAGCCAATAGGATGCTTGGGTTTTATTAATAGATCTATTTCAAACAAATCTAAGAAGGTTCTTCTGCCTCTATATAGAAGTTTGGTAAGACCTCATTTGGAGTATGCTGTTTAGTTTTGGTCTTCTTATCTGATGAAAGATATTAATTTATTGGAAAGAGTACAAAGAAGGGCTACAAGGTTAGTAAACGGATTTTCTAATTTAGACTATGATTCCAGACTTAGAATGCTTAACATGTATAGTCTTGAGCAAAGGAGAGTCAGGGGAAACATGATTCACATTAGCTATTCTAATTTCACATTAGCTACCAGTTTTTTTTCGGCTTAATAAGAGGATTTTTGCCTCCAACTCGACTACTTTCGTATTCCATGCTGATGAGAGCATAATGAGCTTGAAACAGCTGTCCATGGATCGAAATAAGCAAGTTGCCGGTGTATTGCATGTTTCAGCCTTAGCCCTTGCTTAGGGGCGGTTACTCACTGCTTTATGATTCAGTTGTTTAAATTTACCAAAATGAAAGATGTTTCAGGGTTAAATTTTTGCATGGAAAGCAGGACAAGGGGTTATTGTTATAAGCTGTTCAAATCTCAGGCTAATCTGGAAATTCGGAAAAATTACTATTTTAGCAGGGTAGAGTGGGAACTTGGAACAGTTTACCGGAAGAGGCGGCAAGGAGCAATGGAGTAGATAGCTTTAAGAGGGCCACTGATCTTCATTGGAGTCCTTAATTTGACTAGGACCAGCCCAGTTGGGCCCAGAGGCTGTTCCTGGTCGTCACATTTGTATTTGTAGCTCAGACACAACTTCCATGCTTAGCATGATGGTATACCGCTCGTACACTGGACAACTGATATTGTGCTCAATGCAATGAACTGAAATAAAATGTGAGACAAGAGAATGTAACTGATATTGACCTTTTCTAGGACACTACTAAGCTCACTGTTGTGGTTAATTTTATTGTAGAATACATCAATTTCAACCTTTTGAAAAAGTTGTGAGTGATCAAGTTTTAAGACATGTACATAACTAAATTGGCTAAACATTCCATGAAATAAAGATCAAAGCTTTTATTGCTACATATGATCTAATAACATTACTTTTAGCTAATTTTATCTGTATAGAGTTTTTAATCAACTGTGGCATTTTTTTCTAACAAAGATTTTTATCCATAATTTTATGCATGCTTTTATTCAACTCTTATTATCATATATTTCTATTGATAGTGAAACATACTTATGGTCACAATATTTATTCACAGGGTTCTTCTCTTTATCGATAGTTTTATTCATGCTTTTATTCAACACTTATTATCATATATTTCTATTGATAGTGAAACATACTTATGGTTACAATATTTATTCACAGGGTTCTTCTCTTTATCGATAATTTTATTCATACTTTTATTCAACACTTATTATCATATATTTCTATTGATAGTGAAACATACTTATAGTTACAATATTTATTCACAGGGTTCTTCTCTTTATCCTTCCCTACTAGCGCATCAGTCGTCACTTTCATTGCTGCATCCCCCATTTGTTTTGATGAGGATGGACAAAGATATCGATAATGTCGTTTTACGAAGCCCCGATGCGCCTCTGAGGGCTAAATATTCTGTTGGCATTGAGCTTCCCTGTGATGTCCATCTTCTGAACTTGCGAACATTGCAAACTTTATCTGGAAGTGCAACAGTGCCGTCTAATTATACAGCTCTCTTCCTTCACAGAATCGGCTTTGATTGTCATTTCAAAATGTGGGGCCTCTGTTCTACTCGTAATGGAACTGTAAGATCATTTTTTTATTATCTAGCTATAATGCTTAAAGAACATTTGCACTAAAAAATCTGATTTTGTAATTAATTATTTGATTTGAGCTTTAGTAGAAACGTGAGAAATGCATGCAGACATTTAGGCAGGAATTCAAGTGGAACACGGACGATCGCAACTCACCAATGCAATCGCAAATTCCCAAATTTAGATACGTTACAATTGCTACGAGATGCGATTCTAATGTAATTCGACTTCCAGTAGCGATTGCAATTTGCGATCGCCTTGAAGCGATTGCAATGGTGTTTCACTTGAATTCAGCCCTTAGTAGTATTTTATGAGTGAAAAAAAAATCCTTATATTTTCAACCTAACTGTTATGCTGAATTTATTAATTGTCCAGACCTCAAATTCACTTATTTCTGTTATGCTTAGAAATTTGTTTATTAGCAATATGTATCTATTTTATAAGTGTACAAGCTATTATTTAAAAGTTTCAGCCATCTGTTAGGTAGAAATTATTGATCTGGGTGTGACAGTAACAAAGCCAACAGGGTGCTTGGATTTATCAATAGATCTGTTTCTAGCAAATCTAAGTTCGTCTACCTTTGTATAGAAGTTTGGTAAGACCTCATTTGGAGTAGGCCATTCATTTTTGGTCGACTTATCGTAAGAAATGTGACATTATATTGGAAAGGGTTTAATGGAGGGCTACATGCTTAAAAAATGAGCTCTTTAATTTAGATTATGATTCCATCCATTAGTATATATAGTCTTGAGCAAAAGAGAATCAGACGGGACATGATTCAGTTGAATTTAGCAAAATGAGTGATGTTGATGGGTTAAACTTTTGTACAGAAGCAGGACGAAGGGTCATTGTTTTAAAATCTTTGAACCTCAGGCTCACCTGCAGATAAGGAGAATTTACTACTTTAGTAGGATTGTGGCCTCCTTTAACAACTTACTTGAAGAGTCTATAATGAGCAAGGGAGTTGATAACTTTAAGAGGCCATTGATCTTTATCAGGGACCATAAAGTGACTAGGACCAGGCCCTGAGCATGTTGTTGGTAGTCACATTTGTATCTGTATTCAAACTGACAAAAAGCAAAAGTTTTAACCTCTTTTCCAATACTTTGGTTTTGAATGCAAGGCATAAATTCTGGCAGTTTACGCTTTCCATTATTTCTTGTAAATTTAGCCATGGTAACAAATTTGTAGCAAACTTATCTTTAGAGCTACATCTTTTACACAATGACTTTTTATAATTAGTGCTTCTGTGCCTAAAAAAAACGAATTTCAAATATGAAATTTTTTATATTATTTTACAGAAAATTAATAAATAAATGATTACAAAAGCTTTTTATTTTTCATCCCCAAATACTTAATCCTCTGAGGTCAAATCGATTTTCACATAGGTTTTGTATGCTTCAAGAAAGACTAGAAATTTGAGTTTATCCTTCAATTTTAGGTAGTTCTTAACCCATTTATGCCTAGCGTCCTTTTTTTAGAACAGTTCAAAAAAGGATCTGAATTTCCCCAAAATTAACATTTCAACCAAATAATAGTGTTCAATTAGTACCTTGGTATTCTTTCAATTTGTTATTAACAGATTGCAGTACATAACCATTGTAAAGTGTGTTCTGTAGCAGTTTTAATTTGATCTTTATCAAAAATTACATTGTTCACAATCTCAAGGAAAAAAGCTAAGTTTTCAAAAGTTATTCCCATCTTCCCAGTTTATGTTAATTGCTGATTTTATTTCTTCTTATAAAATGTCTTTTTAAATATTATATCGTAGGCAGAAATTTTTTTTAGTAAAAACAGTATGTAACCTCTGGGGTCTATCCTAACTTTTGAGGGACGATTTTTCTTTCCTTAATAAGCCAATTATTTTTTACATCATATTTGTTTTATTATTTTTCTTGTCCATTAAACAACGTTTGTAACCAGTATACAAAATATCTTTGGAAAAAAAATGTCAGGCATCAATGAGTTACGGAAAACAATTTTTTCATAAAATCTAGAAAACTATACTTTCTTGTACATAACTGAAATAAAATTCCTTCCATGCAAATTTTGCATATTTTTTGAGCAAGTGCCCCTTTTCTTAGTGATATGCATCTAGTAAGAAAATCAGCCTCCCTGCATCAGTGTTTTACAGCCCTACATTTGATAATATCTCATTGCAGCTGTGCCCTTCAAATTTTACTTTGAGCTCGATAAAATCATTCTTAAGCAAAATTTAGCTATTGATTACCAAATACACTCAGCGGTATTTGTGTGCAATAGTCAGAATGTAGAATATTGTAGCAGTTGTCCCTATCATGCATCATTGTGTAACAGTCCTACATTTATGAAGAGGTATTTCGGGGCTTATAGGCCATAGTCGATATGGAACAAAAAATCAACATGTTTCGTTGAGCTCTGCGGCCAACATCATCAGTGGTGAGATTGGTAGACTGACAACTCAGGGGGGGGGGGTGTATTTTTTCGGCATTTGAGTATGAACCCTTTTACATTATTTGTAGTCGATTCCTTATTGATCTTTCTAAAAACCCAACTAGCAAGCTCAAATTTACGAGTTGGAAGAAAATATTCCTGCAGATAATTCTTCATTGCATACCTGTTGATTTTAATTGCTCATATGCAGATGTTATCTTGCGTAACTATTCATTCATATATATGCAATTAGTTTGCTCTGTCATTTGTTTAGATCCCCATGAACTGTCTAGCATCCCTGTTAGACATCTGCTTAAGTTCATTTCAGCTATTGGGTTCTTTTAGGGTTCTAACGGGGATAGTACAATAGACCTGTGGTTGCAGTGCTTGCGCTGCCTTAGGGGCACCCCCTTTTCACTTCATTCATTCATTCATTGCTCTGCCATTAACTATTTATCCAGTATCTTCCATATATCTGTATTATTGCTGCAATGTCATACAATATCGTTTCATTGAGACCCTCATAAACTTGGCTTTTGCCATTTTCCTTTCAGTTTACTTTCTTCTCACAACATGATCCCATGAATATTTTTTTAGTTAGAGATTTTTTTTTAATATCCAGTCTTAAGTAATTTTCCCTGCCCATTAAGCACTTTTGAGTGAAGAACTTGGACGATGCTTGTCCGTTCATTTGCTGTTACTTAAGGTATCTCACCTCCTTGAAAAGTCGATTTTCGACTAAAATTTCAAACTTTTTTTTATGTTTGATTTAGAAAATATGAACGTTTTTCTTTCAAAAACTTGTTGAATTTTGTTCCTACCATAATTAGAAGCGAAGAAAACGTCATTTTAATATGGATCCACGGCTGTTTTTTGTACCGGAAGTTAGGACCTGATGTTTAAAATTAAAACATAAATTAGGGGATATTTCAACTCTAATTATTGGTAAAAAAAATTAAAAAATAGTAAAACATTAGAACTGGACCGTAACAGAGTCTGAAAAAGGTGTAGTTGGTTATAGTACTTTTTAAATTGATATGGGTAGCAATGCGCGTCATATGTTTGAATAAAAATCTTTAACTGCATTTATCTCAGAATCGATTTTTCGTTGTTATTATTTGCGACAAATTCCATAAATCTGTAAATTATGAATATTTTTGCTTGAAACTTGCCATGTGGCTTTATATTGATATTGTGGAGGGCCTGAACTAGAGCTATAGCTCTAAAGTAAAATACACTAGATTTGTACTAATTTAAGTACTGTGACACTTACGAAATCACCAATATTTTCATATCTACAGTGTGTTTATGTGCATAGTTTGCTCTGTCATTTGTTTAGATCCCCATGAACTGTCTAGCATCCCTGTTAGACATCTGCTTAAGTTCATTTCAGCTATTGGGTTCTTTTAGGGTTCTAACGGGATAGTACAATAGACCTGTGGTTGCAGTGCTTGCGCTGCCTTAGGGGCACCCCCTTTTCACTTCATTCATTCATTCATTGCTCTGCCATTAACTATTTATCCAGTATCTTCCATATATCTGTATTATTGCTGCAATGTCATACAATATCGTTTCATTGAGACCCTCATAAACTTGGCTTTTGCCATTTTCCTTTCAGTTTACTTTCTTCTCACAACATGATCCCATGAATATTTTTTTAGTTAGAGATTTTTTTTTAATATCCAGTCTTAAGTAATTTTCCCTGCCCATTAAGCACTTTTGAGTGAAGAACTTGGACGATGCTTGTCCGTTCATTTGCTGTTACTTAAAAAATAACCTTGAAACGGGGGACATCTTTGGCATTTTGAATAAAAGCATTTATTTTAACAATAAGTACAGGCAGCTTCTTGGCTAGCAAACAAAAACATATAAATGATTCGCAGTTGAATTAACAAACTTCATTTATTATCCTTGACGATTTTTTCTAATGTAGTACTAATAAATTTCTTTCCAGGTATCTGTGGAGGAATTGTTTCCTAACTTGTTCAGCAATAGTGTAGAAGAAGCATCTTTGTCTCTTATGTATACAGGTAGTAAATTTTCTAAAGATGCTCATATTCAACTTCCTCCGATGGAAATTGTCACCCTGAAACTCAGCCAAAGGTGATCAATAAGTGCCTAATGTTTTGTGCATTTCGAGTTCTGTGATGAAACACGGATACATTTTCCTTTTAAAGAAATCAAAAGAACTTTTAATTTTCTTTGGTGCATTGGTTAATCTTTTGTAAAATTTATGAGTTTTTGTTTTTTAATCTCAAGGATATTATTAAGTATTTTCTCTTAAAACTATATGTCTGCCACACCTAACCATTATATGGTGAAAGATCCCTAGCAGCATGATCTCATCGGGCGATGATCGGTCATTCATCGAAACCTGGTGAAATTCTCATGGGCTGATGATCAGATTCGATGAGTTCTCACCGGAAATTGCTCCAATATGTCTCATCGGCCAAATAGAATCCGAGCAGCAAAATCCGATGAGTTGTGCTCGAAATACGATGAGGTTTGGAGCAATTTAAGAGCAGTGCAGTCCCGTGCCGATGGAATTTAGGATCAATTTTGGACGCTCGGCTCATTTTCATCGGGAAAGTTGATTGGAAGGATATTGCTTTCCGACGAAAAGTAGCTCATCGAAAACCATGCTCGGATACTGATCGGAACGATGTCATCGTACGTTACGGGATCAATTTGCGAGGAGTTCGATGATCGGCCGAGCAAAATTCGATGAGTTGATGCTACTTGGGATGTAATTGAAGAAGTCTGTACAATCTCTAATTTACATGCCATTTGTTGAAGGGGAAATATTGCAACAGTTTTGTTCTAGCCTGTTTTTGTTTTTTTTGTGTGTGTATGTGAATGTTATCTGTCCCACTCAAGGTATGTTCACAAAATTCCTAATACTGGAACAAATTATTTTGTAATTCTAGTCAACCAACTCCCCAGAAAAGTTCAGAAGTTTTTTACTAGTTACGAAGTATCTTTTATTTTAGATGTTGCTCTTATGTGCGTATAAAAATGACAATGACTGAGCTACAAGAAAATATCAAGTACAGTTCGCTTTTTTTTTTTTTTTTTTGATAACTCAATTGCTTTTACTTAGTAAAAGCAACAGAGTTGAAAAAAATCATGTCTAATCCTTTTTGTGCTTGACAAATAATCATCTTTATGTAATGCTGCTTATGTACTTCCATGAACCATTATTTTCCAACTAATTGTCAAATTTTAGAATGCAAATATTGCTCATAATATTTTATTGTTGTTTCATTGAGTGTTACCCCCTTTACAATATTTAAGAAAATGTGTATAAGGGACTAGATATTGTTGCTACTTAAGGTTGAATTGCCAGAAATCTAAAAGTGAGTGCGAAATCTGTATATTAATGTGAGATATTAAATGCAACCTTTCACTTCAAGCTCATGATCATAAGGAAGTAACCAATATAAAAAGGTAAAATGTTTTAATCATAGGAGATCATTTTTTTTCCAATACTTAACTATCTGTTTTGAAAGCTTTTCTCAATTTGGAATTTCAAAAAAAAAATTTTAATTTAGAAAAAAAAAATACTTAGCTTACATTTTAAAAATTTGGTTTGAAAATTTCGGAGTTGGCTGCAGCCCTATCAGCCCACCTCCTGAGTACGCCACTGAGTCATTGCGTTTTATAGATTAAATATAGTTTAAAATATATCAAGATTTCAGTTTTAATATTTTCCAGGAACTCTTAAATGCATTTTGGGGGTTAACCCCCCCCCCCCCCGATTGGTGTCAATTGGCACAAAAGCCTCCCCGCGTTGTGATGCCACTACCTTCGAAAAATAAAATATAATTTCAAATAATTGCAGTATTTATGTATTTCAGTAACTTTTAAATACATTTAAGGCGACCTCCTCCCCAGAAAAGTGTTATCTTGCTTAATCCATTTATGCCCAGTAACCTACAAATGGGGCGCTTGTTAATTAATGCATACAAAAACCTGTAATGGGTATATTATTTTACTAAAGCTGTTTTCCACAAGTAGAATAGTCCTTCTTGAGATAACCCATTAGTGGACTATTGGATTAGTGGATCTATTTGGACATCAGAGTTTATTTATTGACAGCTGTTTTGAGATAAATCAGTCAAGCAATGATCCAGCATGGGTAGCCACAGAAAGTAAGTTTTTTTTGTGAACTTATTTTTCATGAAATTAAGCTATTTTTAAATGATTTGCTTAAAATTGATCACAGATGCCTTTTGTAATGTTACTTTGCAAAAGTAAAGTCAAGTAAGGTCGTATTTTGCTCACATATCTGCAAAATATCCTATAATCAGGACGTTAAATAACTTAATAAATATGGCAATGGCGAACTATTTTATGCCTAAAATGTAGGTAAACCATTCCAAGTAAGCGTTTTAAGCAGATAAAAATTGAAAAAAAATGTTAAAAAAAACTTGGGCATAAATGGCTTAAAGACCCTCCTAATGAGACTAATATGTTTGATAGATATATTTTAACATATGGGGGAAAATTCAAAATTGTAGTACAATCTATATTTTTCATAAACTACTCTTAAATCCATTTTCGTGTCACAATCTAGAGGAGTGTCAACTGCCTCACTCCCTTGATGATGCTTCTGGGTGTTCTCTGTGTTAACTCAGGTTTTGCTAAAGTAACTGTATTTGAAATACAGGGGACGTTTTTCAAAGTGGAAGTATTTATATTTTTCATAATCTCAAAAATCCATCTACTGCTTGTAAGCATTTTGCGTGTCGTTCGCCCTGACTCTCCTTTCTCAAAGCGGTATCACCACTCTCTCCCCCGTAGTGTTGCCGCTGTGTTTTATCACTAAAATATGATCTAAAATATACCAGGATTTTAGTATTTATCTTTTCTGAAGCACTTAAATGCATTACAGTGGTCAGACCCCTCCCCTTCTCCAGAAAGGTGTCTGCCTGCTCAAATGCTCTCATAATTGTGCTACAGTTCAAAGACTAAATATGTTTACACATGTTGGGTGAAAATTTCAGAATTAAAGTTTCTATATTTTTCTTAAACTCTTTAAACCATTTTGGTGTTACACTTTACAGGGGTGTCACCCATCTACCCCCCCCCCCCCCATAGTGATGCTTCTACGTTTACAGAGATACGATTTTTTTGTTCTTCCTTTTTTTGGTTCACTCCGGGTGCCACCCCCCAGACGGTTGACACTCGGGGTGGAACGCCCCCTCCCCACCGGAAGCAAGGCTACTGCATTATGACATTTCGGATTACAGGCATTAGCTTCTTTGTTTGATGTAATGCTGTTAAATCTATGATGAAATCAGGCCCGTCCTTTAGGGGAGCGAGGGGGGGTCAATTGCACCCCCCTGTCTTTGAGAAGTCAATGTATTTACATATAAGTGGGCGTAGTTTTTGCTGTTTTCCGATGAAATTGCATTGTGTTTGAACCCTTAGCCCGACCCCCCTTCCTGGAAAAACTTGAAATGACGTCCCTGGATGAAATTATTCAGGGAGTTCTCAAAGTTCCAACCTTCAGCAGAAAAAAATTACTGATTTTTTTAGCATCCTTGTTAATAGTATGTAAAAAAATTATTAATTTAATTTAATTTATTTAAAAAACCCTTGTTTTAATGATTGTTTGGCTGTGTTTAATTGTAAAATACGTTGTTAGTGTTGTTTATTTAATTTTTACAATTTTAAATAGATAATTTTTATCTAGTAGAGATGGATTTTTTATTATCTGCTTTAACCAGATTGCCCATGTTGCCACTATTTAAGCCAGTTAATCAGGATTCTGTACATTTATCTCCTTGCAATATGAAAATGATTTTTGCACAGCTAGAGTTTATATGCTCTTATAAAGTTGTGGTTTAAGCCTGGTGCAAAATATTTTCATTATATGTGATACTTGATATTGTTTGAAAATTCTTTCTTCACGAACATTAGCTAAGTCAAGAGCACTATGTTTATTCAAGAGTATAATGCAACATCTTTATTCAGAAACTCTCAAATGTTAGATATGTACATTATAGTTTTCATTTGATTTTATAATTATGCTGTGCGTTGAACTAATATTAAAAGTAAACTGCAATAGCTTCTATTCAAAACCCTACAAATTTGAAAGGGATTCAATATATAGTTTTTTTCGCTTATGAAACTAGACTTTTTATAAGCATTATTCCACTGTGTAAAATAAGTGTAGTAATCCTTTAAATTCATTGAATATAATGTTTGATGTTCTTTAAGCATAAATATTGTTTATCAGTTTAAGTGAATTATGTACATTTTCTTTTTTTTTTAACTTGACAAAGTAAATGAAGCGTTTATTGAAAGCTAAAGCTTGAAATGATTCAAAGCATTATTTCTTTCGAAACATTCAACTTTCACTGATCTGGAAACGAAATTCATCAAAATATTATTTTTAAAAATTAAAATTTTTACTTCATTTGTATGTAGAAAAAAAACTAAAATTAAAATTTTCTATGACCTACTTTTTAGTAAAAGTTGAAAAATATATAAATAAGTTTTTAATTTGCCGGTTTTATACTTTTGATGCTTTCATTTTGAAAAATGTCATCTCTGCATCCGATATGAAAATCGAGTTTTACTTATTTTCAAGCTAATTGCTATTTATTAGGAGGCAAATAAATAAAAATTCGCTTAATTTTTTGTTCAGATCGCTATTTTTAATTTTTCAAAACAAAGTTAACTGATCTTATATGAGTCTAAATGTTAACTATTTGGAACCGGGCGGTACACATGTTGTACCACAAGTCTTTTTTCTCAAGAAGACGGGGTTGAAATTTTCACTCGAACCCTTTGGAGCAGGGGATTTTTTCAAGGTTTCATACGTCTGGTACGACAGTTTATATCTTCTCTTTTCAATGGAAAAGAAATCTGTGGTTAAACTGTCATACTACCTTGGTTGAAAGAAAGATTCTATATGAACAGCCCGGATCCAAAAGGTTAAATGCTGAATGAATCGTTTCATTTTATTTTTGCATTAATTTTGTTAACAGACATTAGTAATATGTTTATCATAGACATTTAAAATGCAATTGTAAAAAAAAAAATTACCAAAATAAATTCGTTTATCGTCCATTCTTATGCTTTTGATTCCATCACTTTGAAAACTGCAATCTCTTTGCATTCGTTACAGGAATCGAATTTTTCGTATTTTTGATGTTTAATACGCTTTTTAAGAGGAAAATAAATGAAATGTATTTTTATTTTCGATTAAATTCAAAAGATTTTTTTTTTTCAAAATTGCTTGATTTTTACAAAACTATTTGATTTTTTACAAAATTATTTAGTTTTTCACAAAAAACGGACCTTGTGAAAAAAAACCTGGACAACCCTGCCAAACTTCTATATAGAGGCAGAAGAACCATCTTAGATTTGTTTGAAATAGATCTATTAATAAACCCAAGCATGAAAATTTTCTCCTGAAAAATTCATATAAATTTTCCTTATCAGCCATCTCTTATAAACTACCATATAAAACATTGCATGTAAAGTAGTTTTATGCAATCATGCCTAATGATAGGAAATAAAGTGGAAATTCAAAGTGAAAAAAAATTGGGACGCATGGAGCATTTTGAAATTTTGTTAAAAAAAGTTAAATTTTAAATTTCAAAAAGTATTCATTGTTTTTTACCAATTTGTTTTTTTTAAATGATTTTAGATGTAGTAAATATACAATAATACAAGCACACAAAGTTTTAAACAATAGGTCAGTAATTGAAAAAATCATTTTTTTTTTTTTTTTTTTTGTCCACTGTAGCCATAAGAAAAACTATTAAATCGTCATTTGATATTAAGTACCTGAGTATTAAAGCTTATAATGTCGAACTCAACGTATGAGTCTATTTAAAAATCTGTTTTTCAGAATTTTTAATTGAATTCACAACACTAGAAGCAATAAAATGCCCAAATGATGGCTCTTTTTGTTAAACCAAGTTAAGACACTAAATTTAGTTATTTCTTCCTGAAAAAAAAACTTTGGAAAGGGAATTTTTACTCAAAATAGTTTAATTGTTGTTGTATTTCAACACTTAAACTTTTTTTTTTTTTGATGAACCCATATTAACAAAAAGCCACACTACTGCATAAATCATTCAAACACCTTAGAACCAGTCCCAGGGGTCGGCCTACCATGGCCGACTATAGGAAATGCAGAAGAATTCTGTTCCCAATGATCGGCCACCCCTTTAAAAAGCAATCGAGTCTAACCAGGAATTTGCTTTTTCATTGAAACATAATGTTAGACATTCCTTTAAGATAAAAATCACTCAAATTTAAAGTAGAATGAAAATAATTTCATTTGCCATTTAAAGAAGACGTGTCCTCTTAGCTGAAAAATAAGCAGAATTGCAAACTTGGATGACGGGCACACCATTCAAAATGAAATGATTCATTACTGATTCAAAAGAAGTACCCAAAACTTAACTGCCACTGGTTGATGATTGAGGATAGGTACATGAATGTGTGAATGCGTCATATCCGATTTTGAATTAAGAATATAGGTGCCTTCTATAAGGAGTTTTATGTCATTGTGGACGACTACTGGTGCACCATTTACTTTTTTTTTCGGTCTCTTATATGACTACTTGGTATAAAGATCCTTTTCTGAGGGACAGAGGTGGTTGTTGACTGTATGTGTGTGTATATATATATATATATATATATATATATATATATATATATATATAATAAAAAAATTAAAGACTTAACCTTTTGGATCTGGGCTGTCCATATAGAAATTTGTATTTCGACCCAGGTAGTACGACAGTTGAACCACAGATTTCTTTTCCATTGAAAAGAGCAGGTATAAACTGTCGTACCAGACGTATGAAACTTTGAAAAAATCCCCGGCTCCAAAGGGTTCAAGTGAAAATCTCAACCCCGCCCTCTAGAAAAAAAAAGACTTACGGTACAGCATGTGTACCGCCTGGCTAAGGTTAATAAAGGGAAAAAAGTCTTTAAATTGCTGCCCGTATTTGATGATGTATTAAGAAAGTTATCTTGCCACTCCTCCCTTCAAAAAACACACCCTTGAAAAATAATATAAGGAGCTGCCAACTGCTACAAAAAATCATAGTTTCTATGAATTACAGCCTTGAACTCCGAGGTTACAAAAACATGTCCAAAATTTCCGCCTGTTTTTTTTTTTTTTTTTTTTTTTTTTTTTTGTCATCTTCTACACATACCTGCCAACTTTTACAGAGTAGGCATAAAATTTAAGCATTTTCCTTTTTTTTAAGTTTTTATACATTTCAAAATCTGATTGCATTTGTTTCTATAAAATTCTCCCATTTTAGTTTGCTGTGTGATTCTACCAGATGAATATTCCTAATTTGCTTACCATTAATTTTAACGTTTCTTTTATTGGATATTTCATAGCAAAAGACTTACACAATCGCGACTTAGCCACAAAATCATGAAAATGTCTATCCAGTTGCATCGGAGTCGTCCTAGCTACATACTTCCAGTTGCAAAAATGCTCAAAATGAAATGTTAAGGTGTTGAAAGTTTGATGTGAAAAAAGAAAATGAGTAAAAAAGTAAGAATTGTAACTTTTCTTCGAACTCCAAGTCCTCTAATTTATGTTTAGGAAAAAATAATCTCCTATGAAAAATAATTCCAACACAAAAAGAAAGATTTGCAATTGAAACTTGAAGAGATATTAAAATTCAAAATTTTCAGGGCCGTGCAAAAAACAAGATCAGAAAGTCACCCTTTCAGTAGAATGACCGGTTGTCATTCTACTGAAGCTGCTATACTAGTATTAGTGGCCGTATTTTCCCCCAAACGGTGTTATTAACAGCGAATGTAGAGTAGTGTAAGTCACAAATAGCTGTGTTTCATATCTTGGTAAAAATTGGTTTTACTTAACCCATTTATGCCCAAGTTTTTTTTAACAATTTTTTCAATTTTTATCTGCTTAAAACTCTTACTTGGAATGGTTTACATACATTTTAGGCATAAAATAGTTCGCCGTTGCCATATTTATTAAGTTATTTAATGTCCTGTTGATGGGACACTGGGCAGATAAATTAGCAAAATACGACCTTACTTGACTTTACTTGTGCAAAGTAACATTACAGAAGGCATCTCTGATCAGTTTTAAGCAAATCATTTTAAAATAGTTTGATTTTATGAAAAAAAGAGGTCGCAAAAAAAAACTTACTTTCTGTGGCTACCCATGTTGGATCGTTGCTTGACTGATTTGTCTGAAAATAGCTGCCAATAATTAAACTCTGATGTCCGAATAGTGGCTCTAACTGGTTTTCTCAAGAAAGACTATTTAACTTGTGAAAAACAGCTTTAGTAAAATGATATACCCATTACAGGTTTTCGTATACAGAAACTAACAAGCAATCCGTTTTTAGGACACTGGGCATAAATGGGTTAAGTCAAACATTTTGTATTTGCATTGTTTTTTATGCTCTTGATTTCCTTCAACAAAAGTTAAAAGCGCTGGAGTCTGTATGAAAAGTTAGAGTACATACTTTTTACTTTTTTGTTTTTTTCTGCTTTAAACTTTCAACATCTTAACTCTGTACGTTATTTTGAGCATTTTTGCAATTAGAACTATGCACCTAGGACAAACGGTTGCAGAAATAAATTTCTTGCATGTTAAATTGGAACATTCTGTATTACAGCCATGCTTAACCTTTTTCATCCGGGCTATTCGTATAGAAGTTTTCCTTTCGAGACGGGCGGCACAACTGTTGAACCGCAGGTCCCTTTTCCTCTGAAAACGGAAGGTGCAATGGCAAGCACTTAGGTTTTATGACTTCACGATTCAGATACAAAGCCGTAATCCCCCAGTGAGGGGGTATGAAATCTTAGAAAAATCCCCTGCTCCAAAGGGTAGAAGCGAAGATTTCAATCCCGTCCTCAAAGGAAAAAGACTTGCTTTACAGCATGTGTACCATCCGGTTCTTAAAGGTTAATAAAAACAGAATAAGTTAGATTTCTTTGACAAGAAACCAAAATATGAATTGTCTGTTTATTTTTCTCCAAAAGCAGGGAACAATCTTTGAAACAATGCCTTAGTTTTGAAGTTTGATGAACATTTTCGTGTTACTGTTCTACATATCATATACTTTGTATATCTGAAAATAAATGTACGTTACCCACTTATTTGTTAGCACTGTAGTTACACGCAAAATTTATTTTTATCAGTAACGCTTCATGTATCATTCGTTAACATGCTTTTTTCATTAAAAATAAAGCCGTTATGATGTAATAACGACTTGAAAAGGGCTTCTGTTGCCGCATAAATACCTTACTTGAATGTTTTAAATGTATATTTTCTAATCAAATTAACCATCATATATTTAATTAAGTATCAAATAACCATTTTAATTTTTTATTCAAGTTATTTCGTTATGTTTTGGGTTTCTAAAAACCTGATGTGTTTTATTCTTTTCATCTAAATTTTTAATTCTTTTAAATTTTAAGCAGCCAATCACATTGAAGGATTTTATATTGGTTGAAGTATTTTTCAGCTATGCTCATGTTAAGCTATATCTGATTGTCATAATCTGGCTGTCAAGATATGCTCCATACTCATACTGTTGCACTATTGAAAAATATATTGTCAAGGAAGTCTTTGAATATGATGCATTTTACTCTTTTTCCAAAGCCTTTTAAATTGTTTTTTGAATTTTAAGTTAAGGAATTTTATTTTTGTAAAAATGGTCTTTATTTATGCTCACATTAAACTGTATCTGCATATCATAATCTTGCTGTTGATATATGCTTGTTACTCATATTGTTATTACTGAAGAATTTTTCCACTATCTTTTGTTAAATATCTTCCTAGAGCTATTAACAGGGATGATTGTGAGTTCATGAAATAATACCTGAAAGTTTTAAAGAGAAAATGCGTGTGTGTTATAATAAAAAGAATTAAAATAAGTTGAATTAAAGTAAAAAGAAATGTTATTTGTTTGCCTTTCAACAAAGAATATCAAGCATCGAAAATGCGAAATATATGCTTCTCACAGTGGACGCAAAGAAATCGCAGTTTTCAAAATTAAGGTATGAAAATGTCATATAAAAGAGTTCAAATAAACTTACTTCAGATTTACAACTAAAAGCTCTACGTATAAACGTATTATTTTTGCTATCCATATAATTGAAGTAAAATAAAATTAAATCAGATCTTCAATTTTTAATTTTGACATTTTGATTTTCGTAAAAGACACAGAATTTCGCTTGACAATTTAAAATTATGATTTTTAATACGAATAAAAATATATTTAATTTATTTGTCTCCTAACTAAGGGTATTAAGCATCAACAATGAGAAAAATTCGATTCTCATATTCGATGTAAATCGATTGCATTTTTTTAAAATGAAGGCATCAAAATATAAAAAAGTTGCAAATAAAATAATTTATTAAAGTAAAAAAACAATTAGAATGGCATCTTAACACTTCTATTCTATGAATATTATTAAGAGCAAGAATCTGAGAGAGTGTCACGCCTGTGATTCATGACCTCTCAGATTTTTTCCAAAAAATTACCAAATGTTTATTATCTTATTGAAAGACCAAATCCAGAATGTTTTGCTCTAACGTTGAGTTGTTTAGTTTTTATGGACCCCTAAAGTTGAAGGTGCGGCATCAAAAATTGAGCGGATTTTCAAGACATGGAAATTGCTGTGAGCCAAAACTCTTACCAGGAACTGTTTAACTCCAATTTCCTTTTTATATATGGAATATAGAAGGTTGAAACTTCACAAAATGAATGTTACATTTGTGCTAAGTTGTTGCCGTAAGGTCAGTGAAGGCCCTCAAAACAGGGCATTTTTGACGTTTTTTAACGTTTTTGAGGTCCAAAAACAGCTTGTACATTTCAGTTGGCACGGCAAAAGTAGTGTCGTTTGAAAGACCAGTGTAAGCACTTTAAAATAATGTATTAATAACCGAGGAAAGTTCAACGTGCTTTTAGTTGCGTATGGCCGAAATATAAAAAATGTCATATTTTACCGATATTCAAACGGTCATAACTTCCTCTGCCAACAACATATTGAAATATTTTTTTCACCAATGTCATACTCTATTCTTTGTCTTAACAGAACAGTTGAGTCCTTTGAGGCGAAACGTGAAAACATTTTTTACAAAAAAAATATTTTTTTCTGTGCAATTTTTGTAAAAAAATTTTTTACATTTCGCCTCAAAGGACTCAACTGTTCTGTCAAGACAAAGAATAGAGTATGACATTGGTGAAAAAAATATTTCAATATGTTGTTGGCAGAGGAAGTTATGCCCGTTTGAATATCGGTAAAATATGACATTTTTCATATTTCGGCCTTACGCAACTAAAAGCACGTTGAACTTTCCTCGGTTATTTATACATTATTTTAAAGTGCTTACACTGGTCTTTCAAACGACACTATTTTTGCAGTGCCAACTAAAATGTACAAGCTGTTTTTGGACCTCAAAAACGCTAAAAAACGTCAAAAATGCCCTGTTTTGAGGGCCTTCACTGATTTTACGGCAACAACTTACCACAAATTTAACATTTATTTTGTAAAGTTTCAACCTTCTATATTCCATATACAAAAACAAAATTACAGTTTAACAGTTCCTGGTAAGAGTTTTGGCTCACAGCAATTTCCATGTCTTGAAAATCCGCTTAATTTTTGATGCCGCACCTTCAACTTTAGGGATCCATAAAAACTAAACAACTCAACTTTAGAGCAAAACATTCTGGATTTGGTCTTTCAATAAGATAATTAACATTTGGTAATTTTTGGGAGAAAATCTGAGAGGTCATGAATCACCTCATAATGCTAGGCGTGACAGTTTCTCAGATTCTTGCTCTTAATAATTATCGGTATAATCATCGAAAAAGCAAAAAAAAAAAAAAGAATCCGGAGGTGGAAAGATAAAAAGCATGAATAAAAATGTTTTATTTCAATTATTTTTGGACATGAAAATACCAGACTAGATCATGAAAATACCGGAACACAATCACCCCTGTATTAAGTAAAGGGAAGGTAGTGTTATTAATTAATCAAGTATAGTAAACTCCCAATTATTCGTGGGTCTTTCACACTTATGTTTTCTTTTTTTATGGTGATGACTTCCTAAAATCAGAAAAATGCAAGTGCATTATTGGTCATTTTTAGCTTATAAAGATATTTTTACGGTCAAGGTTATCAGTTTTAGCTATAATTTAAATGTATATGCTGTGCAATTGACTATTTTTAGCCATTACATACACTAGTATCGTGTTCTAACAACATTTTGGATCATCCGCTGTTATACCCGTTCGCACTAGCAAGTTTACCCGGATTAGTGAGTTATCTTTGGGGCAATGGAGTTTGGTTAAGCCCCGTTTGAAAGTGAGTTAACTTAGCCCAGTTTGGCGAAACAAGTTAAGATTTTGATCTTAGTTAAATGGCCCTGTAATCATGACGTCTGCCAAAAGTATATTGAATGAAAGAACCGGAAAGCGAATTGGAGTGATGAGGAGACCAGGCTCTTATCTAAATGTAGAAAGAAAACCTGACTGATTTAGACAAAGCAAAAAGAAATCAATTATTTTTCGAAAAAATTAGTTGTGAAATAAAGCTGTGTGGTATTAATTGCAATGGAGATGAAGTCAAAACAAAAATTTAAAACTTAATGAAACTCTACTGGTTTGTGTCGATATTTGTTAATTTATCTGTTTTTACGTACTAATTTATTAAATCATATCTATATGCTCGTATTTTTTCTTATCTTTCCCTTTTTTCGTTTAATGCAAACAATCAATCATGGTTCTGTACCCAGCTGAGGAGGATAGCGTATACACAGTTGTTGCAACCCTTTTTTCCCACTGATATACAGTGTTTAAAATGTGTATTTTGGCGGCCAATAAACTTGAGTTTTTCCACACAGGAAAGCATATGTTTTTTTACTTAGGCGAAAATTATTATGCCACTCTTTATCAGACATTCCAATCACTATATCAGTCCACCATTTGTCAGTTTTGGGCAAAGACCTCTCAGATTAACAGACTGCAACAAATTGAGCCACATTGCTTCTTGAAGCAATTTTAATTTCAGCAGTTTTTTTTAATATAACAATAACTTTAAAAGCACATTAGACATTGCTGGTAATAATTCCATTTTGACTGTAATTCCCCTTTGTCAACTAGAAACCAAAACAAACGCTTAAATGCTCTCCACACCGGCGACTAACCAGTTTTTCTCACAGATGAAAAAACTGGTGTCTCTAACTTAGATCAACGGTAGTTAATGCCAACAGTGAGCAGGCGCGGATCCAGAGGGTGAGTCATGACCCCCCCCTAACCGACAAAATATAGCGAAAAATTACATTTTTGGTACTTATATTACGAAAAAATTGTCAGACCACCCCCATTTTTGCACAAAAATTGCACTTTGACCCCCCCCCCCCTTCCGAAAATGACCCCTTCCTTATCCAGAAGCTGGATCCGCCCTTGACAGTGAGAAAAGGGAAATGGGTTATCTTTACCTCGGATCAAGGTAGCCCGGGTAAAATTTCGCAATACGAACAGGGTATTACTCTACCACCCTAACCCATATGATTGGGAGTTTACTGTAGTTCTTAAATCAAATTAACTAAAATACCAATTGATTTCCGTTCTATTAACTCCAGAAATCGACGAAGGTCAATCGCTATGTATTTTATATGTATATATTTATAGCTTATGCAATAAATGTTGTCATGGTTTTCAGAACTGCTAAAACCAGCAATAGGCAACTTAAACCATCTGCCGATCTACTTTTCAAGTTTGACAAATGCTAAGCTCAACTTCCGGGAGGGGGGGGGGGCATTGATCTTACCGTTGCTGTGCCACGCCAATCACTGTTGCTGAGCCAAACTGGTACAACAGATCGCAAAATGTTCTTTCTGCACCAAATCGAACACAGTTGGGCCAAAAATGTGGTTTTCCGTTAAATATTGTAGTTTTTTGCGAGTTAAGCGTAAATTTTTTTGCATTTCAGCTTTTTTTAAACGAATTTTTGACTTAGTTCTGATTTTTGTACGCATTACAAAATCCGCTTCAGCTAAACTCGTTCACGTTTCTTGACAATGTGATTTTGCTACTTTGACATCACTGATTTTGTATTGACCTTTATTTTCCTCCTTTCTTATATTTAATTTTCAGTAGGAGAATACTTGTATGCTGGTATTTTTGCCATGCCCATGCGGAAAATTTCAATCCAGTTGCATTCAAATTAATTCAAGCTCATGTACAAAATAACATGTTTTACCAATCTACACCATATTTTTCATAAATTTTGCGATCCTTTTAACATATTAGTCAGTTTTTGTGGGTTAGGCATTTGAGCTGCCTTTTTTTTACGATTTCTCGACTTAATTCCAATTTTTTTACACATTTCAAAATATATTGCATCCGCTTCTGCAAAACTCAATCACTTTAGTTGACTATGATTCTGCTTCTTTGACATGACTAACTAAATTTTACTATCCATTCTTTTCAACCGTTCTTCTTATATGTTGTTTTCGGTAGGAGAATACTTATATGTTTGTATTTTTGCCATGCCCATGCTGAAAATTTCAATCCAGTTGCATTCGAATTTGTTCAAGCTACCTGTAAAAATTAATATTTTTTGCCAGTCTTTGTAATATTTTTTCTAAAATTTTTAATTTTATGAAAAAAAATTTAAATTCATCTGTAATTTTGATTGGATACTTTTAAAATTGTGATATAGAAGATATATAAACAGGGAATTTCTAGTATGAACATGAAGACAAAGCAAGTTCATCAAAACCAGAGATTTCTTCCATATTTTTAGCCCCTTTTAAAACTTTGGTAATCATAAAAGTTATTTAAATAATTAAATGTGCAATTATTATCTAATTCAAAACAAAAAGTTCCTTCACTTTTTTTTCACATGTGTTTTTAATTTCTTTTTTGACATGTTTCAAAAAGTTTTTTGAATTATTTTGAGACACTAAAGTAGTAAAAGATGCATTTAATTCATTCTGCATTAAATTATTTAAAAATTCAGAGCTTGTCTATTATAAAAAAATACAAATTAATTAATGTCTCTTTAAAACTCACTAGTAAAGTGATGAGGTAAAGTTTTTACCATTCTTTTTTTAGCCTTTTTATTATTGTTTTCAAATTTTATGTATACATATCTTATGTAGTTTAAACAAAATGAACTGCATAAAAATAGAATTTTAAAATAGTGAGAAGCAAAATAACTTAAATGTGAACTCAAGCAGCAGTGTGTTAAGTAAAGTGAATTGAGTGAAATAAATTTAAATTAAAAAAACTGCATGAAAAAAATTGGAACAGGAAACTTTTCAGTAACAAAAAATATTATTGTGATTTAGGGAGCTTCTATTATTTAGTTGTAGTTTTGACGTGAATCGGTGATATTACTGCTCCAAGCTCACAATTTTACAACTCCAAGCTGCTCCAATTTTACAATTTTCCTGCGCCCAAGATCGCTCCAAAAGCGTGTTTCGATCGGCACATCCCTGCACTAGTAAAATCCTACTCAACACAATATTTTCCTGCTGTAAAAAATTGTAAAGTTTCACACCAAGTTCTATCTAAATCCATATTAACTCTTATGGATATTTTCAGGGAACAACAAGTATATATATATATATTTTTTTTTTTTTTTTTTTTTGCAAATTTAAAATTGTGGCACTTACAGTTATTGTAAAGCAAATTTTGAAAGATATTCAAATAACTTTTATTTAATAAAGAAATTGAGCTTTATTTTTTTCCGGGAAATAATATTTATTAATGGTACACAGACGAAAGACATGGTACAGAACGTTGCGGCAATGGACTAAAAACAAACTCAAGATCGATGATCCATTGTAATCTATAGTTTGCCTACCACTGTGCTAAGCAGTATTAGAAAATTCTGACAACGTGAGATTAAACTTAAACATTTTACTGATATTAAGAATTCAAATCATATTCATAAAGGACATCAAATTTATTTATGATATGAATTTCTAATATTTCCTAAATCATATTGCACTTAAATATGTTTCTTGTGAAACCAAATCATCGAAATGTAAAGATTATCCATTTTATTATAAATTATTAAAAAATTAAAAAATATTTTACATTGCAAAATTAATAATGAACGTGATTACTCTGGCAGATTCTTTTTATTTTAAAACTTTTCAAAAAAATAAACAATTTAGAAATAGAAAGCTATGTTGGATAAAACATTTTATTAAGCTTTCTTCATATAATAATAGAAAGAAAGCTGGTTGATTCAGCAACGAAATTTACTTCTGTTCTCTCACAAGGGATATTAAGCAATAAAACAAAACTATTGTAATTTTGTATATGCTAAAAAAAAAGGTGGTTAAGAAATTCTTTTTTTTTTCTAAAAAGCAATTTTAGTGAATATAAAAAGTTCAGAGCTTAATCATTCCAAGACAAAACATACAATCTAATTATTATGAATCTTAAATTTAGTAACTAATAGCTTAAATGTGTTACATAGTATCATAAGTGATACTATTTATTGTCTATCCTTTAATGCAGAAATGTTCTGATTACTGAACTAAAAATATGGTTAAAAGTATGACTTATGCATGTTTTTACATGTATTAAAAAGCTGAGTAAAATGGGAGTGGAATTGCACAAGGGAACTGATATTAGAATGAACAAATTCAACTTATTTAAAAATCTATGCAACTCTTCAATATTTCTTGAATTGATAAATCATTGATGTTATATTCTATTTTATTGTATATATTTGGATTTATGTGCGGTAAAATCCTACTTTAGGGTCCGGGTTTGGCGATTTTTTTCAGACTGTAGCTTAAGGTTGCAATCATTTAGCTTAAAATCGCCAAAGAATCCAATCATCCAGTGATAATTCTGTGGTTGCCAGATTTAATAATTTATCGCCGGACCTTAAACTAGGATTCATCCTTATGTGCTTTAAACATTCCAATATTAATCCTTGACAGTTTGAAGTCTTTCATGTAAAAATTATTTATAAAAGTTATATATTTATTTCTATTTATTGTATTGTGCTTATATTTATTAGATGTTCTATCATTAAAGCATACTTAGATTTTGCAACAATGAAAATACATATTTCATTCCAGAAATTCTTATTTTAGTAACTGTGTGCTGGCACACGCGAAAATTGTTAAGTTCAAGACACGTTGTATTTAGCCCAATATATTCTTAATTTTCTTACCATGCCTAATATTACGCAAAAGCCAGATAGTCGGTAATTTACAGTGTTGAGGATTGTAGAATGATCCATTCTACCAGTTCTCTAATTTAATGCAAATTAATAATGAAAGAAAAACTTTTATACATTGATTATTAACTTTTGGGAAAAATCAAAAGAAAAAAAAATCAAACCTCTGCTTTTAATATTAAAAGCATTGTAAATTTAGTGAAAACTTCATATTTTAAGGAAATTTCATTTGTAATCTTTTTTACAGCTTCTGTTTATGTGTTTAAGTATGTATGAGAAATGACCATTTAAATTTGTGTCGTGTCAAAAACAATACAACTTCTATGTGAAAAATAAATATATATTTTCAGTAATTGATGGTTAGTGTGTATAAACTCGAACTAGTATTTTAATCACATTTTTGTATCCTTCAACAGTATAACTCTGATAAGTAGTTAACTGCTTTTTTTGTATTTACATATCTAAGTTCTTTTACTTTAATTATTTCTCTCTTGGCTTAAGACTTATCATGCTGGTAAAAAATCGATTTTGATATATCCAACCACATTGAGATTTGGTCCCAATAACTCGCTGGTTTGATTTGGCCTACAGAACTCTACTACACTGCAACCTTTCTTGACAACAGCAGCATGACGTCAGCCTATGAAAAACGAGCTAGATAAAACGTCACAGCCTACTTGGCGAATCAGAGGAGATCGCTGACTGCTTGTGAGCTCTTATTGGCTCCTCCCGTAGTGACGTTCAGTGTCAAGTTAAATTGCTGTCTAGTATAGTGCTGTAATCCCGTACATGATATACGTGATATATATTAAAATGCTATTATGTTTATTGTGAATCAAACATGTATGGCGAGCATATAGACAAGAAATAATTATTCTTTAAGTTTTTTTTTTTTTGAAAAGTATAATTTAAACGAATTCAACTCGATATTTTGATACATTTCAGCTTCAAAAGTAAAAATATGAGAGCGAAAAAATAAGTTCTAAAAAAAGTACTTATCTGCTATTAAAAATCTAATGAAATAAATATGAAATGACATTTTAAAACTCACTCATTTCATCAAACTTTTATTGAAACTGAATTAATAACTTAGCTGCATAAATTGAAATTTTCGAAAAACAAAGTTTTTTTTTTTGCTTACAATAAAAAATATTGGAAAGAGGAAAAAACTATTTGGACTTCCCGTTCTTTGCTACTTCTTATCCTAATGACCACCATTGAAGGAAATGATGGGACAGAGCAGTCGCTTCCTTCTGCACCGCTTACATGAAGTTATAGATCTTGTTCATAGAACTGAAAATTGCCCCGCTTCGACTGATAATGATGTTGTAACCTGTATACAGTACTCAATTCATATAGGGATATCTTGTCTTTTTTACTTCCTTTTATATAGTAAAGGAAGTATTGTGATCGCAAAAAAAAAAAAAAAAAAATCACTCAAATGTAGGTCTAAATTTTGATTTTGCTTGCCCCCGAATGAATGTTCGGTAGTTTTCTCGACCTGTCAGCACGTGCATATGTACCCTACCAACATATAAGCAGCCGAAAAATCCTTTTCAACCACCCTCGAGCAAATTACGACGAGTTTTCTCGTTACGCCTGTATGGTCGTATGTCAGGGGTGATTGTGAGTTGATGAAAAAATACCTGAAAGTTTTAAAGAGAAAGTGCGGGGGGGGGGGGCGGGGGGGTGAGGGGGGCTTTTTTTAAATCAAGGCCCCTATTGCTTAAGTACACCTAATTTTATAATTATACATATATAATAATTAATTGCCTTTCATAAACAAGACACATTTCATATGTTCGAATTGTTTCAAATAGTTTTTAGTCAAAATATGGTGAATGCAATTAATTAAATAGTAACTGAGTAATAAAGTTACTTTTGGGCTGATGTTGTACAAATTATCCCCAGAAAATAATTTAAGGAGAGTAAAAGTCCAACAGAATTACTGTTTATTGTGCGAAAATATTTATAAAGTAATGAAAGTTGCATTTGAGTCATTCCACGTCAAATCGCCTAAGGCTATGTGCCGTCATGTCTCGGATTTTGTTCAATATTTTTTTACGGATAGATACCTATGAGATAAGTTTAAATTAATTTTTTTTTAGATTTTTTGAATAAAAATTTAGGGTTGTAGAATTTTTTGAAATTTTGATATTTTTAGAATTTTTGCTTTCTTATTTTTGATATGCATTTTGAAAAAGCTCCATAACTTCCTCATTTTTCATTCAATTAAGCCAGTTTACGTATTATTTTAAAGCTAATTATTTTCTCCTTTAATATTAGCGACATAAATGATATTGTGAAAAATAGAATTTTGCCAATGGCCCTCTGAAGTCGGATTTTGTGTTTTTTCAATTGGTATGTTCAATGGGTCATATCTCCGGAGTACCAACTAAGAACTGCACATTTTTTTTTTCAGTTATGAGAACATCATATACTTTTTATGTATAAAAAATTAGGAGGGTGTTTTTTGTTGTTTTGGAATAAAAAAAACAAATGTGTTTTTTCAGTTGGTATGATCAGTAGGTCATATCTCCGGACTGCCAACTAAGAACTGCACCATATTTTTTTCTGTCATGAAAACATTATACCCTTTTTATGTATAAAAAATTAGGAGGGTGCTTTTTGTTGTTTTGGAATAACAAAATCAAATATGTGTTTTCAGTTGGTATGATCAGTAGGTCATGTCTCCTGACTACCAACTAAGAACTGCACCATATTTTTTTTCTTTTATGACAATATTCTACTCTTTTTATGTATAAAAAATTAGAGGGGTGCTTTTTACTGTTTTGGAATAAAAAAATCAAATATGTTTTTTCAGTTGGTATAATCAATAGGTCATATCTCCGGATTACCAGCTAAGAACTGTGCCATTTTTTTCTATAATGACAACATCATGATCTTTTTATGTTCAAGAAATTAGAAGGATGTTTTTTGTTCTCCTGAAATGTCCTTGAAATGAATTTTCCAAAAAAAAAAAAATCTTTAAAAATCAAGTTTTCGGTAAGTTTAAAAACTCCGTAAAATTAAAAAAAAAAACCTATGCTATCACAAGGAAGACCAGAACATGACAGCTGAATGGCATTACTTTGCCACGAGTCATGGCAAGAATGCATGCGATGGAGTAGGGGGCACAATAAAACGGCTTGCGATAAGAGCAAGTCTTCAAAGAACTGTCAAAGGGCAGATTTTAAATGCACATGATCTCCCTAGCAGCATAATCTCATCGGCCATTCATCGAAACCCGATGAAATTCTCATCGGCCGATGATCGGATTCGATGAGTTCTCATCAGGAATTGCTCCAATATGTCTCAGCGGCCAAACAGAATCCGAGCAGCAAAATTTGAATGCTCAGCTTATTTTCATCGGGAAAGTTGATCGGAAGGATATCGCTTTCCGATGAAAAGTAGCCCATCGAAAACCGTGCTCGGATACTGATCGGAACGATGTCATCGTACGTTATGGGATCAGTTTACGAGGAGTTCGATGATCGGCCGAGCAAAATCCGATGAGTTGATGCTACTTGGGCTATTTCAATTTGCCTCTGAAAACATAAGGTTGATGCAGATGTTTTTCACAACAGCAGCGGAAGTGGTTGAAAATGAAGATTTTTTAATGCAAAGATATGAAAGAGCCTTAAAAATAGTAGACAGCAGAGAGAATCACTTCTTCAAGCCACTAGACACGAAGAATATATTAGTGAAGAAGGTTTCTGTGTCTAAAAAATCTTTTGTTGCCACTGTCGGAACATCGTAGAAATAGATTGTTATTCATGAAATTTTTATGCTTTCATTTGATAGCAAATTATAAAATGTTACATAGATTTCAGAATGGTGGAAACCAAATATAAAATTCTTCCAACCAACAAGAACTTGCGAGTCTTTTTTTGTCAAACTATGAATGAAAGTATATTTAAAGACATTCCAGTTTACTTTTCGTAACTCCTGTCGGTTGATGGAGTGGCTAGCAAATAATTACTGAAGAGTAAAATAATGATGCAGTGACTTTTCACTACTAAAGCATGCAAGTAATAGAACAATATAAAACTACCATCAAGTATTTGAATGTAATAAATAGGGTACATTTTCATCTACTTGTGACGTGTGATGCTAAGTGAATCTCAAATTTAAGTTTCAAAAGTTGATTTTAAAGTAATTTTTTTGAAAAAAACATCTTACATTTTTATTTCAAAATAGCAAAAAACTTGATTCTAATTTTTTGAACATGAAAAAAGTATGTTTTTACAATCAAAAAAAAAAAAAGAAACAATGACGTAGTTCTTAGCTGGTAATCCGGAGATATGACCTATTGATTATACCAACTGAAAAAACATACTTGATTTTTTTATTCCAAAACAGCAAAAAGCACCCTCCTAATTTTTTATACATAAAAAGGGTATAATGGGTTTTCGGAAAATTTACATTGAATTTTTTACTTTTTGCTCCCCTGGCAAAATTTGAAATGACTGGCCAACGTCAGGAAAAGGGTTAATAACAGGGAAATATGAACTTACACAATAATTGGATGGTGTTATGCAAAAAGGAGTTAACCCACAAAAACCTGATTTTGAGATAGTGGGCTTTAAAGTCAACGAACTCTGGCAAAAAGCATGGAGCTCTATATCAATATACCAAGGATATGTTACCATGAAATGCTGATAGGGCTTAAATATTTTTCAGGGTGGCCACAGACCTGGAAAACAGGGAAAACCTGGATTTATCAGGGATTTTGAAAATTCTGGAAAAATCAGGGAATAATCAGGGAATTTGGGAACAAATCAGGGAAAATTAAATCAGAACTTCGGTTTTCAACACTAAAGTATTAAATACGATTACATCTTTGATAATCTAAGGACATCGCAGGCACTTACTAAAAAATTTAGCAAAAGCATTGTGAATTGTTCGTAAACAAAGACATAAAAAGTTTTTTTTTTTTTTAATATGGAGAGTTAAAAGGGATGGGAAGTTTGGGATATCTTCCTTAAAATATTTTGAAAAATACTGAAGCCTGAAAAATTCAGGCTGTTTTGAACGATGTAAAACTAGTGGGGGGGGGGGGAGAGTGGCATTTTTTTTTTTTTCATAATATTACAAAACTTACAAATCTTTACAATCTTAACAAGTCTTACAAATGCAAAATTTAAGCTATCTTTGGTGAACTTAGGAGAAGGGCTTTGACTATTGTGAAAAAAAATTAACGCTAAAGCATTAAAAGCTATATTATAGGCTACTTTTGAAAAACTTAAAAAGAGGAGGATTCGGAGACTTTCTACCAAGAAATGTTTGAAACTAAAAAGGGGGGGGGGTGTAAGACTTTTAGTAGTTGGTGATCTAAATGTCTAGAAGGGAGGGGGTGATTTGGAATGAGGGAAAGTCTTACAAATGGAAATTTAGATCACCTTTCGTGAACTTATGGGAAGGGGTTCAAGGTACTTTCTTTAAGTTTTTGTATTGCTGGAGTATTAAGAACTCTGTTTCAAGGCTACCTTTGTATGAATTAAAGAGAGAGGAGGATCTCTCTTGGAAATTTTCAAAACCGAAATCTTAAATCTTTTGTGTGGTGTCTTAGGCAATGTCTAAGTAATTGAGGAGAGGCTTTTTGTGTTGGAAAATTCTAAAACTGGAGTATTAAAGATGCAACTATAGGCCATCTTTCATAAGCACAAGGTTCTGGGGTTGTACTGGAAATTTTTGAAGCTGGATTTGTTCAAACTTCCCAGTGAGCTATCTTTCAGTGACTTAAAGAGAGGGTATTCGTTTGATACCTTCTGGTTTTTGTTTTTTAAATTGCAGTCTTAAAATTTTAACGTTGTCTTTGGGGCTATAAAGATAGGGGTGGAAGCTTTTCGCAGGAAAAATTCCGAAACTGGAATGTTAAAAACCCAAATGTAAGCCATCTCCTGGTGAATTTAGCAAAGGGTTTAAAGGGGTCTCTGAAAAATAATTTGAAGCTGAATAAAATTAAGATTTCTAAGCTATCTTTGTAGCTCAAGCAGGTGGAATTTTGAAGCTCTCACCTAAAAACTTTTCAAAATTGAAAGTTTAAAGTATTGTGTTTGGTGATGTAGATTTTGAAGAGAGGGGAGTCTGTTTAGAAAAATATTTGCACTGGAGGTTTTAAAATGCTGATTTGGGCCATCTTTAGCGATAGTAGGAGATTTCAGGGATTCTCCCCCTGAATGTGTTTCAAAATTGATGATTTAAAAGCGTAATTTTAAGTTGCAATCTTTTGTAAAGTTAGGTGTTGGGGTAATGAATCATTGAAAAAGTTCCAAAGCTCAAATATGTAAAAAAACTATTTTATGGTTTTCTTTCATTGACTCAAGGAGGGGAAATTTTTTCCTCTGTCGAAAATGATCTGACTGAAAGTTGAAGGTTTAAATCTTTTAGGAATTCTTTGGTGAAGAAACAGTATGGCTTATACCAGTGATTCCCAACCTGTGGGGCGATCGCTCCTAGGGGCGATTTGACTCCCCAAAGTGGCGATAATGGAGAGATGGATGTTTAGAAGAGAAAACAGTAGTAATAAAAGGGTAGCGAAAACCGAAATTGTAAACATGTTCGAAACCAGTTGTTCGGAGTTCAGACAATTAATCACAAGTTAAAAAAAGAACTAATTAAAATTCATAAGCTTCCTCCTTGCACCTTGGATGAACTTTAAGAAGTATTTTGACATTAATGGTCAATTTTATGAATTTTCAGATTTTTAATTTATTTTCTTTCAAATTTTTAGTTTCAATGATTTTAATTCCCCCAGATTCCAGTGTAGAACAGAAAATAATTTCTTGAAAAATGTATTTTTATTTTTTGAATAGTACGTCCATGATCTTAGTTAAATATTAACCTTCAAATGCTTGTCAGTTTGCTTTGTGAAATAAAATAAGTAAAGGTATTTTATTTATTTATTAATATTTGTAGTTTAAAAGTGATTGGTTGTGATTGCTTTATTGCATATGGGTCATTCCACGTCAAGTGATCCAAAATCTGAGAAAAATTTTACCTTACATTTTTGTATTTCTTTCACATTTGGCTCATCAGTTGTACCCCTTGAGGTAATCAAAAGTCTCAATATTTGGATTTTTATCTCTATTATTTTTTCATTTATGAGACTTGGAACTTTGGAAAAACCCTCGTTTTTCCATGGATAAGGGTACATAAAAGGGACCATAACTCGGTACCAAATATAGATAGAACGATTTGGTAAATGGCATTTTAAAGTACGTTAGTTGCCGCTTAATCGGATATGCAACATGACTAATTTGATAAAAATTTTCTTTTTCAAAAAATGAAATTTAAATTTCAAATTTAAATTTCTCGAAAAACATATAATGAATTTTTTTGAAAAAATTCTCAAAAATTTTTGTGTATTTCATCTATGTTTGTACAAATTTTTAGATTGGGATCTCAATGGGATCATATTTTTTTGAATTTTTGAATAAAACTGTATAGGAAAAAAATGATATTTTTTAGATTCTATTTATTTAAATACTAAGTTCTCTTGCTCGTGATGGTCTAAAAAGTAGTAAACAAACATGAATATGTTTAAAGTGAGCTGGCATGAGCTTATAGATTTGTCAGGTTCACCCCCCTACCCCTTTCTTCCCCGCACAACCACTCTTTTTTAATTCAAAACTGTTCAAAATGTTTAAAAAAAACAAAAACTCTTTGATACAAAATGAATAGTAAACTTATTTAAAGTGGGGAAATGGGTTTCCTTATAACTAGACGAAGTATCCCCCTCCCCACCCAAATATACCATTCACACTATACTAATATGACGTCTAACCTGGGGATTGAGTTGAGGATTATTTTCACCCTAGGTATATATATTGTTTTTCAGACGAAGTGTTTCTTTTCGATCCGAACTTCAAAGTGTACTTCCATTCAATATCTGAAATTTAACTTTATGATTCATTTCATCTTCTACTCCAGCACCAATCTTCAATTTTGAAGGGAGGAAATAAATGGGTCGCCCCAATATCATAGCAAACAGCAAAATAGCACTGTTTCGCCTTGTTCTCATCGTTTTTTCTATTCTTTTCGCACAAAACTGAAAATAAATCAAAATATCAGATCATATGTCTGTGTCCCCATAACTATCTTTCCACATTATCTAGTGTGCAGCTGTTATTTAATTTTTTTAATCGTTTGTGTTCTTTTTCATTTTGTTGTAAAGGAAAGTAATGCAGCAAGATATATCTATATATATATATATTAAACAAACACTGCTTTTTTGAGCACAACCTCACATGTTGTTTAACTTCTTTACAGATTGCTCCCCCCCCCCCTTACCCTACCTTTCCACTCCAAACTTTTATTTTTTTTATCATCCCGCCTAGCCCCATTTCAAAGCCTTAGTCTCTACTGATGTCTGGTAGTGTTTCAGTTTGTTCTGTTTGTTACTCTTTCCTATTAGCTCATGAGCTTTGTCCAATAAGAGAAAGGAAAGGCAGTGATGGGGACTGACATATAACGTGACACTTTAATTTCTTTTCAGTTTTGTGTAAAAATAATGGGAAAACATTATGAGAACAAGGGGAAACAGTGCTATTTTGCTGTTTGCTATGATCTTGGGGCGACCCATTTATTCCCTCCCTTCAAAATTGAAGATTGGTGCTGGGGGAGGGGATGAAATGAACCATAAGTTTAAATTCAGATTTTGAATGGAAGTACACTTTGTGAAGTTCGGATTGAAAACGAAACACTTCGTCTGAAAAACAATATATACCTAGGGGGAAAATAATCCTCAAATCAATCCCCAGGTGAGACGTCATATTAGTATAGCGTTAATGGTATATTTGGGTGGGGGAAGGGTTGTACTTTGCCTTGTTATAAGGAAGCCCATTTATCAACTTTAAACAAGTTTACTGTTCATTTTGTATCAAAGAAGCTTTTTTTTAGCATTTTAAACAGTTTGGGGGGAAAATGGTTGGGTCAGGAAGGAAGGGAGGGGGAGCTGACCAATCTACAAGTTAATGCTAGCTCACTTACCTAGAGTAAAAATAATAGTCAATTCAATCCCCAGGTTAGACGTCATAATAGTACAGCGTTAATGGTATATTTGGGTGGAGGAGGGGGATACTTCGTCTAGTTATAAGGAAACTCATTTACCAACTTTAAATAAGTTTACTATTCATTTTGTATCAAAGAGTTTTTTTTTTAAACATTTTGAACAGTTTTGAATTAAAAAAGAGTGGTTGTGCGGGGGAGGAAGGGGGAGGGGGGTGAACCTGACAAATCTATAAGCTCATGCTAGCTCACTTTAAACATATTCATGTTTGTTCACTACTTTTTAGACCATCACAAGCAAGAGAACTTAGTATTTAAATAAATAGAATCTAAAAAATATCATTTTTTTCCTATACAGTTTTATTCAAAAATTCAAAAAAATATGATCCCATTGAGATCCCAATCTAAAAATTTGTACAAACATAGATGAAATACACAAAAATTTTTGAGAATTTTTTCAAAAAAATTAATTATATGTTTTTCGAGAAATTTAAATTTGAAATTTAAATTTCATTTTTTGAAAAAGAAAATTTTTATCAAATTAGTCATGTTGCATATCAGATTAAGCGGCAACTAACGTACTTTAAAATGCCATTTACCAAATTGTCCTATCTTGATTTGGTGCCGAGTTATGGTCCCTTTTATGTACCCTTATCCATGGAAAAACGAGGGTTTTTCCAAAGTTCCAAGTCTCATAAATGAAAAAATAATAGAGATAAAAATCCAAATATTGAGACTTTTGATTACCTCAAGGGGTACAATTGATGAGCCAAATGTGAAAGAAATACGAAAATGTAAGGTAAAAAACGTTGGATCACTTGACATGGAATGACCCATATATTTTACTTCAAATGAAAGTTAGATGCTTATATTTTTAATAATATCGATGTTCACTTGAGCGAAGTCATGGTTTTTTTGAGGAAAAGGGGGGGGGGGAGACAATAAGTGTCAGTCAGTGTCTTAAAGGGGGCGATGAGCTCAAGAAGGTTGAGAAACACTGGCTTATACAAATTTGGCCACCTTTGATGAACTTGGGGAGAAAAGGTTTGGGCCTTTTCTCTTGAAAAATTATCAGAGCCGACATATTAAAAACTTTAAACCATCTCCATATGGATTAAGGCTGGGGAGATTTTATGCAGTCTTGAAAATTTAATTCTATCTTTTGTGAAGTTAGAGGGAAGAGTAGCGGTGAAAGATGTTTTTCAGAAGTTTTTAAAAACTGGATAAAAATTTTTAGGCTCTCTTTGGAGATGTTGAAGTTTAGTAAACTTATTTTAAATTAGAAAAACTTTCCTTTTGTGAATGACATTTTTTAGTATTATTAAATACACTGAAGTGACAAAAGTCATGGGATACCTCTTAATATCGTGTCGGCCCTCCTTTTGCCCGGCGAAGTGCAACAACTCGACGTGGCATGGACTCAACAAGTCGTTGGAAGTCTTCTGCAGGAATATTGAGCCATGCTGTCTCGATAGACGTCCATAATTGTGAAAGCGTTGATGGGGCAGGATTTTGGGCACGAACAGACCTCTCGATGGGGTCCCATAAATGCTCATTGGGATTCATGTCGGGCGATCTAGGTGGCCAAATCATTCGTTGGAATTGTCCAGAATTTTCTTCAAACCAATTGCGAACAGTTGTGGCCCGGTGACATGGCGCATTGTCATCCATAAAAATCCCATCGTTGTTTGGGTACATGAAGTTTATGAATGGCTGCAAGTGATCTCCAAGTAGCTGCACATAAGCATTTCCAGTCAATGTTCGGTCCAGTCGCACTAGAGGACCAAGTCCATGCCATGAAAAAACAGCCCACACCATTACGGAGCCACCACCAGCTTGAACAGTGCCTTGCTGACAGTTTGGGTCCATGGCTTCGTGGGGTCTGCGCCACACTCGAACCCTACCATCGGCTCTTACCAGCTGAAATCGTGACTCATCGGACCAGGCCACGGTTTTCCATTCATCTAGGGACCAACCGATATGCTCACGTGCCCACGAGAGTCGCTGCAAGCGATGTCGTTCTGTCAGTAAAGGCACTCGAGTCGATCTTCTGCTGGAATAGCCCAAGAAATCCAAATTTCTCCGCACAGTTCTAGCAGACACGTCCATTGTACGTCCCACATTGATTTCTACGGTGATTTGACGCAGTGTTGCTTGTCTGTTAGAATTTACGACTCTTTGCAGACGTCGCCGGTCTCGATCTTTAAGTGCAGGCGGTCGACCACTGCGCTGTCCATGGTGGGATGTTATGCCTGAAATTTCATACTCTCGGCACACTCTTGACACAGTGGATCTGGGAATGTTGAATTCTCTAACGATTTCCGAAATGGCATGACCCATGCGTCTAGCTCCAACTAACATTCCGCGTTCAAAGTCTGTTAATTCACGTCGTGCGGTCATCATCACGTTAAAACCTCTTCACATGAATAACTTGAACAGAAATGAAAGCTCTGTAAAAGCACTGAGCATTTATACCTGTTCTATGCGATGCTACTGCCATCTGAAAATTTGCATATTGCTATCCCATGACTTTTGTCACTTCAGTGTAATCTAATTAACCATGTAACTTCATTTTTTGTTAACAAATTAGCCGTCTCAAATGCATTTCTTGTTATTCTCGTTCATTTTAGAAAAAATAATAATTAATGCTTAAAGTAGTTTAAATAGCCAGAAATGTCCAAGTATCAATTAAGAGAAGAAACTGATTTTTAAGAGAATGAAAAATGCGCCGTACGAGAAATCAGGGAAAATTCTTGTTGGACAGGGAGAAATCAGGGAAAAGTCAGGGAAAAAGTTTTTGTTCTTCCTGTGGCCACCCTGTTTTTGCTTAATGTAGAAAGCAACATATTTTACAATCACAGTTGGATAACTCATTTTTTTATGTTTTGTGGGTTAACTCCTTTTTGCATAACATCATCCAATTAATGTTGAACCTTTTATTACCCCTTAATATTCACGAAGAAAAATAACTATACAATGGTGAAAAATGTAGTTTTTATTCATATGAAAATTGTGCTTTTTTTTTTCTTCATGTATATTTGTGAAAAGGTTTGATATTAAAGTCAAGGTTTTAGAAATTCAACCTTTTGACTTCATCTCTCAATCCCGTCCCCGTCCGCAATTACAGTTCTTAAATCTGGCAACCCTGGTCTTCATCCACAAGCTCACTTCTTTTGCATTGAAAAAGCGGTTCTTTGTAGCCTCAAAAAACGTGTCTGCAGTTTCCTGCAAATTTGTGCAGATTAATTTAGTATTCTATCCACTAGTTTTCATCAAAAAGTTCTTTAATTCACTAATGAGTCACTTCATGAAATAGTAGTAGAGTAAAATCACCATATAAAAATATAAAAAATACACATTGTTTCAAAGATGAGATATATTAGTTAGTTAAATACTTTTCAAAATATTTAAAGTCATGGCAGTCATACGTTAAAATTTTAAATGGTAGAGGAGTATCAATTGTCACAGTTAGAAATGTCAAATGTTTGAGCAATTTTTAGAGCTATCTTACTCAAACTAACTGATTGAAGATTTACAAGTATTGCAACTATTATTCCTTTAGGAGCACTAGACATGTCACCATTCTGTAATGCACCGCACTTGAATTCTTTAGGTAAAATTAGTAGTATGCTACTAGCTCCTATAGCTCCACCTGTATGAAAAGCACAAAAATCACTCTTTTCGCAGAACTTGCATTCTTGTTTTTCCATCTGTAAAAACCAGCCCATTCCATACTTGGCTTCTTTATCAAATGGAGACCACAATGCTTCGACAGTTTTTGATTTGAGATAGCCTGGAAGCACACATTTGTTAGATTGCTTAATGTCATTTGATAATTCTGGAGATTTAGCCACAGTGATGTTCATATTTGAATTTTTGTTGAATTGAATGGATGGTTTGAACTGAAGGCTATAAAGCATAGCATTTCCAAATTGCAACAAATCACCAACTGTTGATAAGAGGCCTCCACCAGCCCATTTGAAAGAGTTATCCACATACGGTGCATTTAAAATATTCCCTTTTTTATCCTTAGTATAATTCCTAGAAAAAAGAAAATCATGAAAAACAACCATAATGAAATGAAACATTAAAGCAATAAACAATGAAAGAATATGTATTAAAAAATTTTGAGTAAGAAAGACACAAAATGCATTTTCACCACAGAAGTATTTTAAACAAAATACTTTAAGTTATGAGCAGTTCGACTTTTTTAATGATCTTGACAGTCGAGGGAAAGCTGTTCTGCATCCTATGATCGTATGCAGAGTATTCTTGCAATTGACCAGGAAATAAGTATAGATCAAATTTTATGAGATTCTATCAAGATAGTTCTGAAATTTTGCTGGTATAGTTTGTCTGTAGTATAAAACGGTTCCTATAGGAAGGAAAAAGCCAACATACTAACAAAAAAAAAGGGAAACAAAAAAGATAAGTGATTGAAACCTAATTCCCCTGTCTCATTAAAAAAGTATGCCTACTCAAAAATTGAAAACGAATGCAGAAACAACTTAAGTACTCTTAAGAAATATCAAAAATGGCAAAACATTGAAAACAATTGGGAAGTCTAAAGCCAAAAACCAAGAAAAGAAGTCGTTGCTCATTGCAGATTGACAACAGTGAGTGAGATTTTAACTCATTAATGCCTAGTGTCCCTTTTTGGAGATGGTCCAAAAAGTGTCTGAATTTACAAAAAATGAACAATTCAACCAAATAATAGTGTTCAATTATTACTTCGGTATTGCTTCAATTCATTATTAATAAACTCATGTTTGAAAATTGCAACACCATGAAGGGCTTGCGCGAATGGGCTGAAATTTTCAGCAAATGCAAAGTAGGGTATGATATGCAAATGAGTAGAATTTTAAACTCGTAGAACATTCGCACGGTGAGCAGCACCCTCTGAACAATGGATTTATCCGAATAAATAGACCGCTGCAGCAAGGCGTGTATGGTTATAGGTGGTTATCTGCTTGTGATAAACGTTAGCTCAGACGTAGCTCATGCCTCTTGACGAAAAAGAGCGAGGTTTCAACAACTTATGGAGTTTGAAGGGGGGAGGATCATCGGCCTTCGTGAAGCTGGATTGTCTTATCGTGAAGTAGCCGCTCGTGTGCAGCGTAACAGCAGTACAGTGATGCGTGTTTGGAAGCAGTGGACGGACGAGTGTCGGACAACTCGAAAATCCGGGAGTGGACCCGAAATGTGATGTCAGCGCGCGATGATAGACACCTGATCCGCATGGTGTTGACGGACCGCACAGCTTCTTCTAGACAACTGGCAGCACAGTGGTCAACAGCTACAGGTGATTCATTGTGTGCGTCATCAATTCGTAGACGTCTGCTGCAGCGTGGACTGCGTGCAAAATCCGATTGTCCCTTAACAGACTTAAGATAGCACAATTTCATAAATATATTTCAAAATCCCCCCCCCCCCCGGACCCACAACTTAAAAGTTTTCCTTCCAGCTCAGAAATATGCGTCTGCTATCAGTTTCTCGTAGAAAGTTTATATATTTGTCATTTAATGTAAATTCGCTAACGTAGAATTTCGTTGTGCGCCACTGATTTTGCAGATTAGATAGCTGAGAATTTCGTTATGACCCCCCCCCCCCCCCAAAAAAATGCTTATGGATGTTGTATGGAATTTGTTTTTACTTGAAGCATTTTTTTTCGGTTGGTGAAATTTTTTTTTGGGGGGGGGGGAGGGGGGGTGCCACCTCGAAATACCGCCCTGGGTTCCGGGTGACACAGTGGCGGGTCCAGAGTAGGGGCTGTGGGGGCCATGGCCCCCTCCGAGAGCGGAGAGAAATTTTCAAAAATGAAAACTAGGTCTTGCATATTTAAAATTCTATTAACTGTACCACTATTTTTTACATAGAAGCAAATCTAGTTTTTTTTTTTTTAAATATTTTCAGCCTTTTCAAACAATTCTTCAGACAGTAACATCTCTAGCTGAAACGGGAAAAAGAACGATTTTCTAATTTGGTGGAATTTTTTTCTTTTTAAGCATTTGTTTTTTCCTTGTTTAAATTTTTTTTAATATAAGTAAATTTCATGTTTTGATGAAAGTCATATAATCTGGCTTTTCAAACTCTTAATTAAACACGAATTTTATTTTATTTTATTTTTTGTTAAAGTATTTACCATAACTTGTTTAGTATTTTTCAGTCATACATCAACTGATACTTATAAACAATGCTTACTAAATTTTAGACATGGATTAATGTTGGCTAATATTTACTGTGATTGTCTTGTAGTTTTATTTTGCTTCAAAATTGCAAATGAAAGTAAATTTACATGTTTGTATGTTAGGAAATCTAGATTTTAACCGCATTCTTTTGTTTATAACTAATGTATGAAATTTCATAGTTAACTATTGGAGAATTTTTTGCCAAAGCACTTTTTTTATAAACCAATCCCTCCCCCCTTCTTCCCCCTTTTTACACACACAGAGGATTGCCCCCTCCGAGAGCTTGTTCTGAACCCGCCCCTGGAGTGACACCCTTGCTAGCTACGCCACTGTATTGTATATATATATATATATTATAATGGAAAAACCCTCTACATGATTCGCTTACTATTAAAAAATTAGCTTCTGAAAAAGGTAATTTGAATACAACATTATAGTTAAATTATCTGATTGGGCTTTGTAATAACAGCTACTATTATTATTTGCTATTCAGTAACACTGCTATCCACAATTTACATGTGTTAGAAGAGAAATAAGTTACCTTGATCTGTGGTAAACCAAAACGTGATTGACATCTAAGTAAGTATTTGTCATTCCTAAGTTTTTCAAAAGCTTTGTGAGATGAAGAGGAAATTCTTCGTTAGCAACTGATTCTACAATGGCACTAATTAAAGTCCATGCATGAGTTGAGTAATGAAATTTGGTTCCTGAAACAAAATATAGAATATAACTATGTTTAACTTATATAATTGTATACAGTAGAGAGTTAAAATCTGTACAGACTAGGATCAGAGGTTGTATGGACTTTAGGATTTGGTCCATAAAAAATAACCATCATTATTTTGAGTTATAGAAGCAGAATAATCATACAAACAATACATTCGAACTTGCTTATTCCTAGGGTTCAATTAAAGATAAACCGTGGTTTAACAAAGAAATCAAATATGCTTGGTCTGTACAAAAATTACTTCATCCATCACACACGCATTAGAGTTATGTCTATGGGCGCATTATTCACTTTTTATGAGCTAACTCGTCTTAAAGCAAGCAATACTTTTCCAGCTAGCTTCAATTTCCAAAAATTACTTTGCCCCTAAACGTGGCCACTACACTAAACTCTCACTAAACGTGGCCTTCAGCGGCGAACGCAGATAAATCATTTCAGGGGGGGCTAAGTCGAGACTCTTTGAGAAGAGGGTGTGGGGCACCTCATAAAATATACCTAAGAAAAGTAAACGTTTCGAATTTCTGATATCAATGTCAATTTCAGAAAACAAAAATACATCATTAAAAAAAATTTTTATCATTATAATTAAATCGTGGAGTAGTAAAGCGTTTTGATGAAAATAGAAAATGATAAAATTGAAATTTGAACAATTTTCTTTATTGGAGAAGGTTTTCCTTAAACAAGTGCATGAAATATTTTTGCAAATTTGAGCTTTAATAGCATTGATTTTGCCACTCATTTTACTACATTCCTATTATTGGGTTTCATTCACACATTTGTTGAAATTTATTTAACAGAATTAGATGAATGAATAAGCATTAAACCGTGTTTCTGAACTGAATTGTAAGATAATCATACCCGTCACATACGTCACACCATAAAATGGAGGGATAAAAAAAGAAAAGAAAATAAGAAGGAATTTACCTTTTTTCCCTTTTCTTTTAATTTTCCCCTATATCTGATTTCTTTTACAAAAAAAAAAAAAAAAAATCCCATGTAATACAAATACAAATGTGACGACCAGCAACAGGCTCTGGGCCGAACTGGGCTGGTCCTGGCCAAATTATAGACCCCAATGAAGATCAATGGCCCTTTTAAAACTATCTACTCCATTGCTCCTTACCGCCTCAAACTATTCCAAGTTCCCACTACTCTACTAAAATAGTAATTTTTCCGAATTTCCCGGTTAGCCCGAGATTTAAACAGCTTATAACAATGACCCCTTGTCCTGCTTTCCGTGCAAAAATTTAACCCTATAACATCTTTCATTTTGATAAATTTAAACAACTGAATCATGTCCCCTCTGGTTCTCCTTTGCTCAAGACTATACATGTTAAGCATTCTAAGTCTGAAATCATAGTGTAAATTAGAAAATCCATTCACTAACCTTGTAGCCCTCCTTTGTACACTGTGATGCAAAAGTTTAGACAAAATGCAAATATGTGAATAAAAAGAAAACTATTCAACGAAATGCTTTCAAATTTCTATTGCAGTTACACAATATGGTCCCAAATACGTGTCTGGAGTTCTTATAACTATAACTGGAATCAAATTTTGGATATTACAGAAGACTAGGTGACCCGTGCGGAATTCCGCAAAAAAAAAAAAAAAAAAAAAAACCCTAAACTTAAAATTTAATACGACAATTTTTATTGGCTTCATTTGCACAACATCGCCATCTACTGCCGTCGTTCTGACAACTTTTCAAAGAGATCAAAGACACGTTCACTTTTACAACTACTACAAAAGTGATACCCTATATTAAAATCAAATACCCAAGGCTACTACTAAACTAAATACTAACGTTATCGCAAAACTACCATAGTATTTTGAAACAATAAAAGTTACAATTAAGGTTTACCGAGCTAAGCCTTGGCTTGAAATGTCGCATTTAAAATTGATTTGAGCAACAATGTAACGATTTTAACAGTTGAGCAAAAAATTTAACTTTTTCAAACTTCAATCGCTTATAAGTCGCTTAAACGTGGATTTTCGAGATTCTCGTTACGCGGCGCTAGCGGAGAAACGTTCTAAAGAACGCATTTTTTTAAATCTTTCGAATGAAATCAAAATGGAGACGATACGACAATTATTTCGCTAGATAGAGTCAATTTTGTGCCCAAAAATTGAAGTTCGAATAAAAAACGAACCAACACTTTTTAGAGGGTGGGTCTAATTTTCGTCAATAGCCCGCGAGATAAGCTTCAAAATCATAAATTTTCTTGCAATTCGATAAAGAAATGAGTGAGTTTCGACCGGGTATAGGATTCGGCTTAGAGAAATAATATATGGAGACAGTTTTTTACATTGTTGCAAAAGTTTAGACAATAGTCAGATTTTATGGAAATATCCCTTGAAATGTGATTGGTGGAGGAAATGCGGGACTGTATTATTCATTTATAAAGTGCAGAGATTGCTGAATAAATAATCAAAATCTCAAAAGCTCATTAGTTCTCGTGTAAAGAAGATGAGAAAGTTTGGAAGCCGAAATTTGAAAATGAACCTACTTTATTAATTTTTTGTCTTTTAAATCGGCTCTAGTATGGTAGTACATTGTTTTTTACTTTGTGGAGAGCAAATTCAGACATGCGTATCGATCAAAAAATCCAAGAAAAATTATATTTCTTAAAGGTGAAGAAATTGAAAAAACGGCTCAGACTGACGATTCGCCCCTTCATCCTACAAAACTTCAACTTGGGTCAAAAACAGCACGTGACAGCATAAGTAGATGAATAACTGAATCGGAATGCATAAAAAAACAAAGAATCGTGCCTGAGCCTTTTCGGACAGAGTGTCCCAAATGAGCCAGATTTTAATGTGAAAAGCAGCATATGTATCATCGTGACTAAAAATGAATGCTACTTTCTTTGATGAAAATTATTAAAATTGGGATGGCCTAGATGGATTATAATTCTTTTCGTGGACACCCTGTATATACAGGGCGTCCACTCCTATCGTGGACCAATAGCTAATTTCTAAACCGTTAGAGATAAGCATATAGTTCATTTAGGAAAAAAATCTCCAAATTACGAAAAGGAATTTTGGGTCTATTCAATCAATCAAATTGGTCTTTTCAAAAAATCAAATTTTGAAAGAGTTACGAAATTTAAATTTTTATACAGACCCCCCCCCCCCCCCCCAGTCCTATCAATCATACTTAGTAAAACATTCTTGACACTGTAACGTTTAAAACTAAAAAAAAATCACTGTTCTACGACAAAAATTGACCGAGTTGTGACGTTTTGAAAAATCAAGATTTTGAAGGATTGTGCATACGGTCCCTTAAGCGATCTCTTGATGAGGTCATGAAATAATGCAAAATCTTGATTTTTCAAAACGCCATAACTCGGTCAATTTTTGTGGTAGAACAGTGATTTTTTTTTAGTTTTAAACGTTACAGTGTCAAGAATGTTTTACTAAATATGATTGATAGGACTGGGGGGCTGTATAAAAATTTAAATTTTGTAACTCTTTCAAAATTTGATTTTTTGAAAAACATTGAATAAACCCAAAACTCCTTTCGTAATTAGGAGATTTTTTCCTAAATAAACTATATGCTTATCTCTAACGGTTTAGAAATTAGCTATTGGTCCACGATAGGAGTGGACACCCTGTATAGCACCAGTTTTCTTCAACACGTTTTTTGTACACATACCAGAGGAGCCACACGTGTCTTTTTGTAACCAAAATGTCGGACAAGTCAGCTCCCCTATATAGGGGCCTTAGTACAAACTAAAAAGCTTTAAACATTTACTACTATAATTAAAATCTTGACACAGAAAATTTTCTACAATGATTTTTTCCAAACTCAACTACCTAAATGATTTTATTTTGTTATAAGGAGAAAGCTTCTGGTAAAAACAGCAAATACTATGAAACCTGGCTGTTACCTGGTTTGGCTACTAATGGGTCTTCTTTGAATAAGTCAATAGCAGATTTCACATCTTTAAATTGATCTTTAATATAGTACTCTTTGTAATCAAATTCTTCTTTTTTCTTAATTGGCAGTTTTTCACCCTTATTCTAAAGAAAAAAAATTTTTTTAATAATCTCAGATAACTAACAATAACAAGAATTCATTGCATTATCTCAAGTTGTAAAAATTGCCAGTAGATAGCAACAAAGCATTCAAACACAGAGGAACATGTAACATCCATAAACAGTAGTTACAAAAATGAAATTTAAGGTTCTGTAAGGCAAAGTTTTGGTATAGAATTAGCAGACTACTGTTAAAAACTTATTTCAACGCAGTTAGATTTAACTGGACTTTTATTAGGAAAACAATTTTTACTCACATTCAAATTAAATATTGTTGATAATATTCATTAATAAAATTGATTCATAATTAACTCATTAATGCCTAGCGTCCTTTTAAAAGGACGGTCCAAAAAAGGGTCTGAATTTCCCCAAAATGAACATTTCAATTAAATAATAGTGTTCAATTAGTACCTTGGTATTGTTTCAATTTGTTATTAACAGATTGCAGCACATAATCATTGTAAAGTGTGTTCTGTAGCAGTTTTAATATGATCTCTATCAAAAATTACATTGTTCACAATCTAAAGAAAAAAAGCAAAGTTTTCAAAGTTATTCCCAGCTTCCCAGTTTATGTTAATTGCTGATTTCATTTCTTCTTATAAAATGTCTTTTTAAATATTGTATCGTAGGCAGAAAAAAAGTTAAGTAAAACAAGTATATACCCTCTGGGGTCTATCGTAACTTTTGAGGGACGATTTTTCTTTCCTTAACAAAGCAATTAATTCTTACATAATATTTTTAAAATATTCTTCCTGTCCATTAAACACTGTTTGTAGAAAGTATACAAAATATCTTTGGGGAAAAAATGTCAAGCATTTATGGGTTAATAGACACATCATTACTTTTTAATTCTTAGAACCAATAGCATACCCAGAATTTAGTTTTAGGAGGTGCATATCATTAATGTGATTAAAAACAATATTGTAACTATCCCGTGCTGAAAACTAAATAAGAGAAAAAGCTATCCATCCAGGTTTTTTTTTTTTTGCCTATTTAACAAAGTTCAGAAATATGTTTTATTTATTTATTTATTTTTTAAAGAAGATAAAATTACAAAGTAGGCTAAGTGCTCCAGTAGTCGGCCATTTAAGAGTCCTCGATTTCCTTCGGGTCAATGGTCTGATGGACCTTGTCTGACTTCGTCAGACTTTGGAGGATTAGTCTCAACTCAACTCAGAGATCTTTTGTTGATCTTGGCTAACCTAGAACTTTCAGCTATCAATACAGCAACAAAAACAAGGTAAAACTTTAGAATAAACCTTTCTGATAGTGAATTACCTAATTGTTTCAGAAATTGAAAAAAATATATGTTAAAATCCAAGCTGTAGTCAACACTAGTAAATGCTCCAGTAGTCTGCCACAGAATCATCTTAGCTGAAAAGTAAGCAGAATCGCAATCTTGGATGACGGGCATACCATTCAAAATGAAATGACTCATTACTAATTCAAAAAAAGTATCCAAAACTTAACTGCCACTGATTGATGATTGAGGATAGGTACATGAATGTGTGAATGCGTCATATCTGATTTTGAATTAAAAATGTACCCTATCCATTTAAGAATAATAAAGATATAAATATGGGCGATTCTCTGTAAACTGGTAATTGGCTGTCCGGACCAAGTATTTTACAAATAATAAAGTGTAATAAAATAATTATCGCTCTTAATACAAGTAAAGCATTAATACTTTGTGGCCCAATTGCATTTGGAACGATAACAATTTAATTTTTTTTTCTAGAAATTATCTAAGCACCAAAATCACAGTCCCCTGGCTGTCCCAATCCCATAGTCTAACTGTTAAAGATAGTATTTCAAAAAACCTATTAACACTACATAAATTTGGAAATTAATATCTAAAAATAGAATAATGAAGCTATATTTTTCTTATGAAATAAGGTATAATTACGTATTTCTAAAACTTAAAATTGTCACGTAAATTCTGTCCGGAGTTTTTTCAAACAGTCCACTGCACCAAATTCAAAGCTGTAATACGAAAAATCTATAACTTTTGCAAATTCTTTTTGGCATGAACTTTAAAGTAATCAGTGTGAATTTGCCGAAATCGCCGAGAACGGTGTTGAAACGCTACTTTACTTAGTTTGAGAGAACCATTTGTGTTGAAAGTATGCATCAGGGTCGTTGCTAAAACAGTCCTCTGGGAAGTGATTTTATTAATGTCAATTAATTTAATTATAAAATATATTAGTTATTATGTCCACGATTTGTGCCTAAATTTATAGGTAGTCTCGTAACTAATTATGTTCCAATAGTTTTGCAGATATTACGCAACAAAGAGCAAAAACACATTCACCTGGCACAGTCCCCTGCCTAGTTATACTAGGCAGGGGACTTACCCCCTATCATGATTTATCAGAAAAACACAAACTTCAATTGGTCCTCTTTCAAACTAAAGTAATAGATTCATTTTCTGAGCAAGAGTATTAGAATTATACGAACATTTCAAAAAACCATGCCCGGACAGATTTCGTGTGAAAAATGACGAGTTTACAGAGAATTGCCCATATAACAAAACTTCACACTAATCAAAATCAGTGAAATCTTCATTATAAAATGAATGAAAATCATTCAATCATTCTAAAGAGTCTCAATGAAAAAGTTTTTCAAAGATGTGAGTAAATCAGAACAAAAAAACGCGGACCACAGGTTGTGCACCCCTAATTTACATGAATAGAAAATAGCATTATTTTTATTTATTATTTCAGAAAAACCTATTGCATATAACAATAAAGTCAACTCTCGATAGCTCGAAGTTCAAGGGACAAACTAAAACCTTTGAGCAATTGGTAGTTCGAGTTATGAGAAGTTCCTATAGCCTTCTCAAGAGTTTGGGACTCAGTGAAAACTTCCAGAGAATGGAAGACTCATTTCAAGTCATGATGCTTTGAGTTTCTGAGAGTTGACTGCAGTTATTCCTATCGGGTATTTCTCACAGGGACATCATTTCAAGTTTTTCCGGGGGGGGGGCAAAGGGTCCAAACACAATGCAATTTCATCGGAAAACATTAAAAACCACGCCCACTTATATGTAAATGCATTGATTTCTCAAAGCCAGGGGGGAGCAATTTACCTCCCCCCCCCCGGCCCCCCGTAAATGACGGGCCTGATTTCTCAGCTTAAAATATCAGGAAAATATTTTCAAGAGAGGTTACAGTTTGAAATTTTAACAAATTTGTACCTATGAACATTCCCACTAATTTTTGAGACTCTGTACCCTGCTCGCAAAAAGATTAACAAAGCCTTGCCGGATGCGTAGGTTCCTCTGCACGTCCCGCCTCAGGTATGCCACTACTTGTACACTGTCATCATCAAAGAGAGCTTACAATGGAAAATTATAACAAATACGAGGTTATAAATTCTAGTGTTGATCAATGTACAATATTTTGCTTTTAAACCCATTTATGCCCAAGTTTTTTTAACAATTTTTTTCAATTTTTATCTGCTTAAAACTCTTACTTGGAATGGTTTCCATGCATTTTAGGCTTGAAACAGTTCGCCGTTGCCATATTCATTAAGTTATTTAACGTCCTGTTTATGAGATATTTTGTAGATATGTGAGCAAAATACAACCTTACTTGACTTTACTTGTGCAAAGTAACATCACCAAAAGCATCTGATCAATTTTAAGCAAATCATTTTAAAATAGTTTAATTTTATGAAAAAAAAGTTCGCAAAAACAAATTACTTTCTGTGGCTACCCATGCTGGATCGTTGCTTGACTGATTTGTCTGAAAATAGCTGTCAATAAATAAACTGTGGTGTCCAAATAGCGGCTCTATCTGGTTTTCTCAAGAAGGACTATTTAACTTGTGAAAAACAGCTTTAGTAAAATGATATACCCATTACAGGTTTTTGTATGCAGTAACTAACAAGTGTCCCTGGACACTGGGCATAAATGGGTTTTTAGGACACTCGGCATAAATGGGTTAAAGCAGCAAACAATTTCTATGTACTATCACAGAAAAAAAATCTATTGCTAATTTCTGCCTATGACATAAGCAGTTATATGTACTTCAAATCTCCTACTAAACCATTGTTCTAATCCATTATTTGTATTTGTAAAAGAATAAAATTCAGAAGACAGGGGTCAATCTAGAGAGAAATTAGGTCTGTTAAAGGACCCTTCACAAAATTCAGGCACTCAAAAAAGGACCTTTCACAAAATTCAGTCACTTAAAAAGGACCCTTCACAAAATTCAGTCACTCAAAAAAGGATTCTTCACAAAATTCAGTCACTCAAAATTGGACCTTTCTCAAAACTGACTCTTCACAGAAATCCGAGTTTACGGAACTATTGGGAATATTTTTTGCCGTAACAATTTTTCACAAAATTAGGAATTAGTTTTCTCAAAATTCTGAACTATTTTTCACAAAATTCCAAAAACAGCACCTTGGTCAAATATCCTGGATTGACTCCTGGAAGAATACACTAGGTATATAGCAGAACAACTATGCATTGTGCTATTGAAAATTGAAGTTATATTTACAATGACATTTTCTTCAAAAAAAAATTGACGAATAGTTATTTAATAAAAATCTAAAAAATTCATTACACAAATTTATTGCATGAAAAATTCATATTATGAAATCACGGGACGCGGGAGCGTCCCGCCCCGCCAAGAAAACTAAATACAAGCCGCCAAGAAAAATGTAAAAGAGCGACTAAGGACTGATTACGCGAGTAACCAAACCGGGGTTTTCACCCCTCTGTATCTCAGCCTCATAAAGATCCCTAGAGTTGATTTTTGGTATACTCAATCTCCAGCGGCCCCTGACGGCACATACTAAAGCAAAACATCCAGGACCCTCAGGGGGAGGGGTGATAAATGTTAAAAAATCGCTATTTTTCGCACTTTTTAAAAATTGTTTGACAGGGGTCCAGACTAAACGGTAACTCGGATTGAGCTCTCATTTTGCACCCACATTTATTTTGTCCCAAAGCTTGGCATAGGGGTTTTTTCGACCCCCCACCCCTATTTTTTAACCCCTCGTTTTTATTTTCCGTATCTTTTCTCCCCGGGGATCTTTAGTGTTGATTTTTGGTATGAATATTCTCGATGAGACATTGAGGACGTTTTCCCAAAATTTATCCCCTGGGGTCATCGCACCCCGGAGTTATTAATGCTTAAAATTGGTCCGATTTCTATCTACTAGCTCTGTTCAACATCTGAGCATTTATGTTGTCATTGTTGGGCGGCGAGGAAAGAAAACTCAATGATTGAAATTTCATCTGTTGCCATTTTCTATTTGTTAACAAATAAAATATTTGTAATTGATTTTATTGCATAAGGCTTTTAAAAGGTATCTTCAATTTAGTTCATTTTAATATGAGATCGGCAGTAAGGGTTGGGGTTTTTTTTTTTACTTTTAATTTAATCGTAGTATTGTTAGCAACTAGCTTTGTTTTGCGTCGGTTCGGGTGGTACATTGTGATTGATTTCAAATTTATCCTAGACTGAAGAAGATCCTTGAACTTTTGCACCAAATGCATGCCGCCAAGAAAACCACATATGTCGGACCGCCAAGAAAAATGTTGAAGGGAAAAAAACATGCAAAGTAAATTTTGAAGAGAAAAAAAAACAGGCAAAGAAATAATATTAATGCAAAAACATGTGATATCTCCTCAAAAACAACAGTGTTGTAAAAAAATCCCCCGCCAAGAAAACCTTAAATACTCAGCCTTAAAAAGTTATGATATCGAGTTTTCCCGCTAAGTTTGTGCCAAACTACAACTAACCTGTATGTATAGTTCTTTTAACTTGTTTTCAGTCCTGCCAGGCGGGAAGTTTTTACTCATTAAGCAACCACCTCACAAGACAAAGCTTCCCGCCTGGCAAAACTGAAAACAATTAAAAGAACTATATATACAGGTTAGTTGTAGTTCGTCACAAACTTGGCGGGAAAACTCGATATCATAACTTTTTAAGGCTGAGTATTTAAGGTTTTCTTGGCGGGTATTTTTTTACAACACTGTTGTTTTTGGGGAGATATTTACTACTGTACTTGTTGGGTTTTCCAACATATATTTTGTAATTTTATTCAAATTTTGTTTCTTGCAAAGTCACAACGCAAATTTTTCATGCTTGTACGCATTTCCTGATCTTAGACACGTGCGTGCCTTTCTTCACAGTATGACGAACTTTCTTTTAATTTCACTGGCCGCCATTCTATCATCGGGAAATGTTACTAGCTATATGCTGATTCATTTGCTTTATATAAGGTGGTTTGCATGAATTTGGTTTGTTGTTCTTCGTTCTTCTTATTTCTTCGACGTAATGTTTATGTATTACTTTTATTTTGCTCAGCCGAGCTGGCTGCAAGATGTTAATGTCCGTCAGTAAATGCTATAAAAATTTTAAAATATTCTAGTCATTGCACAAACTCCAACTCTCACTCTGCTCGGCACTTAACAATACGATGGACTTATAATTTCCCAAGTGAAACTAATGAAAGCGTATTAAAAAGTAGGGATGCACCGATAAGCAAATTGGCCGATTACTGATTAATCGGCTGAGCCGATTAATGATTAAGATAATTGTTTTTCTACTACCAATTTTACCATCACTGTTTTTTTATCTCTTATACAATTCCAAGTTTATAAATGGTAAGTAATTTATTTCTGGGAGACGATTTGTTTTTTCCATTTTCCTAGTTTTCACAAAATAATTTCAATATTTTATCAAATTTCTTAGAACCAATTTTCATATTAGTGTCAATAATATTATTGACACATTGTTAGTTATGTTAATTAGAAATAAAAATTCATAAAAAAAGGAGGGGAGTATGTGGTTAACACTCCAATTTTCTTTTACTTTTAATTCATATATTTTAGTAATTAATAGCAATTTAATTCAATACTTTTATTCTTTGAAAATTAGAAGTTATCTGAAAGCACTGTGCTAAGGAGAAAACGATCGCCGCATGAAGAATTTTGCATCATTGTCTATGTATATTTGTTCAAAGTAGAATTAATTTTAAAAAACTTTATATCAACTGTGAGGATTATTATCAATATTAATAAAATTATTCATCATAGTTTCCTAGTGAAAGTATACTTTAAAGAACAATATCTGAAAAATATTTTTCAGCCGATTAATCGGCCCAATTTTGCCGATTATTAATAATCGGCAAAGTGGCCGATTAATCGGTGCATCCCTTTGAATAAGGCACCCTGCTTCGGATTTTAACATTGCTCACGCTTCGACGTAGAAAGTTCTCGTACCAGAGAAAATTTAACAAAGACATTCACTCGAAACATGTCAGATGATAGGTTAGCAGCCTTAGCTATGCTCAGTGCAGGAAAATGTTTGATCAATAATATCAGAAACTTTAAATGAAAAGGTTAAAAAAGAATTAGCAAAAAAAAAACACATAGAAAAATGTGCTTTGTTTTGAAATAATTTTTAAATGTTTATTATTTCTTTCCCATTTGTTTGAATTGAGTAAATGTAAATTATATGTTTAATAATTATTATTTCAATATAAGTGCGTTAAAAACTTTTTTTTTTTTTTGTATCGACATACACATACAGTTTTGTTACATTAAAAAAATTGCAGCACCCCCAAGTTTGAGAGTCACGAACCGCCACTGGGGTCAACTTATATACACGAGTATAGTATTTGAAATGAATAATTAGAAAATCAAAACTTTCTTTTGTTCGGATATGCCGAAGTTTACATTATATTCTATATTTAAAAATAGTTTGAAAAAAGTATTGTACATGTTTGAATATGAAAGTGCTCCATTTGCCCTTTTTTTTTACATTACACATAAAACTGAACTTTCTACAATTGGCTTTAAGAAATATTTTGCTGTTCAGAGGCTGCATAATAAAGCATACTGAAAATCACATAAAACGCTGAACAACTCTTTTTAAAAATTAATTTTTCAAAAATTATGTTCCAAGGTGCACAAAATCAGAAGAAAAAAAAATCACCTGTATTCAACATTTCATGCTTCTAGACCTTATATTTTTTGTGAACTGTAGCCAACAAACAGACTACTTATTGCGGTAAATATATAGATTATTGATCATTAAAAAATAGAAAGAAAATCATAGAATTTTTAAGCAATTATAAAGCAGTTTACTTACCAGGGAATCTGGTTTATCTTCATATAAACAGACATTTTTGTCATAATGTCGAATGCCACCGAAATGTGAAACAAGTTGCCGACATGTTATGTCAACCTATAAATTGAAAATAAATAAATAAAAAATAAATTTAATGTTTTACATCATTAAAGAACGAAATTTTACACAACTAAATAAAAATGAGAACTGATTGATTTTATGTGAAGAGATTTAGAGCTAACTGAAGAAATCATAATGAAGAAATCACTTTGGAAGATAGTATTTAATACAAAGTGACGACCAGGCTCTAGGTCCAACTAGGCCGATCCTAGTTAATTCATAGCCCCTAATGAAGATCAAAGACCATCTTAAAGCTATCAACTCATTTACTCATTACAACTTTTCTAATAAACTGTTCCGGCAGGGTTGGACGTATTGGACCAGTGGCGTACTCAGGGGCTGCAGCCCCTCCAAAATTATCAAAAAAGAATTTAAAACATTTTAGCTATTATCTTTTTTTTTTCTTTTTTTTTCTGAAATCGCTACATGAGAACATTTTTCTGCAGAGAAAACTTAATTATTGGACAAAATTTAAAGAAAGAAGGAAAAATAAAAGTAACTTCTAGTTTTAGTTTTTTTTTTTTTTTTTGACCCTTCCAGTTTACTATTTGTCACGTTTATGACTATCTTATAGTTCAATTTTGTTCATTTTTATTGCAATTTTTTCAGAAACTCTGATTAATGCTTGTTCATTCATCTGATTCTGTTTGATACATTTCAACATATGTAATTGAAGCATAACATTAGGAACAATAGTAAAATAACTCTTAAAATTAATATTTTATTAAAGCACAAACACGACAAAATATTGCATGCAATTGTTAGGGAACACATACTTTAATCAAGAGAACTTTTCAAATTTTAATTGAACTTTTCCTGTTTTTATCAAAACGCTTTACCTCTCGGCTACGACAATAATTATAATGATAAAAAAAGTAATGATGTATTTTTGTCATCTTAAATTAGCATTGATATCAAAAGTTTGAAAAATTTACTTTTCTTAGCTACATTTTATGAGGTGCTGCCTTCTTCTCTTTAAGTGTTGGCTCAGCCCCCCCCCGCCCCCCTGAAATGATATGTCTGTGTACACCACTGGTTGGACCCCATGGGTTTTTTATTTTAAAGAACACTTAAAAATATATAATTTAACCCACTTTTAAGGTTCTTTTAAACTTTTGAAAAGTGTTAAACAAAATAAATTCAATACTATTTTCAGAAATTAAACTCATTTATTATTTCGATATTAATTTTAAATAAACACATTTTACTTTTTGTTTAACTGATCAAGAATCAAATCAAGTGTTTCCATGCTCGATTTTTGAAAATTAGTTTTTTAAAATATGGACCCTATATTCCATAAACTTAATTGGAACTCATTGAGAAAAAATTAGTTCATAAGCACTTCTACAATTTTTCAATTTGTTAGCAATTTTAGTTACTTTGATTTTAAATTATAAATTAAATGAACTATTAATTAATCAATTGGTTCATGAATTAAAATCAAGGGAAACTATGGAAAAAAAAAATGCATTAATAAAAATTTGCCAAATTTACAAATGTAAGCTTCAATACTTCTAAAATAAATGAAGATGTTTTATAAACTTTTGCAGCAAACAAAAATGATCTTGTCTTGCTAAAAAATAATAAAATGCACCCCCAGTACAAAGTTGAAAAGTTTAGAATGCACTTTTCTCAAGAATTGTCCACATACTGTACTTTAAAATTATTTTTCTGAAATCTCATTAGAGATTCATAATTCTAATTAGAAATAAATGTGATTAAAAGTGATGATATCAAAATTGTACATAACAGAAATAAAACTTAATGGCACTCCTTGATTTCTCCCAGAATTGCCAAATCACTCATACTGTGTTTGAAATGATACAATATTACATCCCTCAACATAAATAACTCTTATAGAAGCAAATAATACAGAAACTAGCACTGTATTTTAAAATGCAAGAAAATGTGAATACATTGATGGAGAAAATAACAAGTATTCTTTAACACATCCTACTTTACAAAGAAGCCAAGAGCTCTTACTCGTGGCACTAACAAACACTTATTTCCACTGTTGTTGAATAAAATTTCACAAAACATTGACTTAACCAAAGACTTTATGCATTCGAACTTCAAATCCTCAGTACAAGAGTTCTAAATAATTCTAAAATATACTTGTCTTATAAGAGGTAGCTAATAATCAAGAGGTTTTCCAATTTTTATATGGTCAAGAAAGCACCTGGGGTAAGTTTAGATACACAAAACTGGGGTTATAAAAACAGAACTCAAACTTTATGCATTAAGATTTACGTTAAGCTACAAATAGACATGGTAAAGCTTAGGGATGCACCGGATAAGAATCTTGCCACATGCTGGATTTCAGATATCTGGTGTTTCTCTGTCTATCACATTTCGCTGCTTGAAATGAACAGTGGCATATCTTCAAAAATGGATTTTTTCTTTATTACATCAAAAAATTCAATTTTTTTTACTCTTTCTTGTGGTAATATCGGCATGTCTCTAGTTTCAAAAGATGACATAGCAATTGTTAGTGTCGTTGTGCATTGTTATTATTTTGGCGCGCTTCCACTAGTAAACAATGACACAGCCGCCATTGTGTCAGTTCTGAAGAAGTGCTTGGAGGAGGAACATCTATGTCTCTATAAGTTGATTCGGCATAAGTACCCTGAATACCATTTTACTTCAAAATACTGTTTTACTGCAAAAACTTTGAAACGCTTTAGTGAAAAGTAGTGTTTTGCAAATATACCACTGTTCATTTCAAGCAGCGATTTTGATATTCAATTCAACGGTTGCTTTTGATAACCTCTATGCACATTTTTCAATGTAATACTGCTTTAAATCGACAAAGCAAACTTGTTTCACACACCATTTCTTTAAGATCATATTAAATACATGTAAAAATAACTTTTAAAACCTCTATACTTAATGCATAGTAAACTGGCGCAATGCTGCATATAAAATAGAACACTAAAATGTAGTGTTTTATTTGTACTAGATTTTTTTTTTTAAATAAACAAACTTCAAGTTTTTTGTTTTTTTTAACCTGAGCTTTTTTTCTGATCTAATAGCAAAGGAAAATGACAAGTTTTCAATATAACAGTAACAAGGAATGTAAATTATCCCAGATGACTAGCGCTCCAATGTCGTTTTACCTCAGAACCTCATCGCAGATTAAGATTCAACAAATGCAAATTCTGTAAAGATGTTTCACCAAGCAGTCGCACTGCCTGCTACAAGCCAAAACTCTGCCACATCTTTTTCACGGGTACACAAGCTTAGATGACTTCCCTACGATTGCGATACTGACTACACCATTGCAAGCGGATGAAACTCTGACTTCTAGACATTGGCATGCACACAACAGAATTGAAGGTGGATAAGTCCTATTGCCAGGGGTGATTGCAGGCCCGGCATTTGGGGGGGGGGGGGCAGGGGGTCAATTGCCCCCCCCCCCTGATTTTGAGAAATCAATGCATTTACATATAAGTAGGCGTGGTTTTTGTTGTTTTCTGGTGAAATTGTATTGTATTTTTACCTTTTGCCCCCCCCCCCCTGGAAAAACTTGAAATGATGTCCCTGGGTGATTGCGAGTTCATGAAAAAATACCTGAAACTTTTAACGAGAAAATGTGTGTGTGTGTGGGGGGGGGGGGCGTTCTTTTTTAAACCAAGGCCCCTATTACTTAAGCACACCTAATTTTATAGTTAGACATACATAATAACTAATTGCCTTTCATATAAGCAAACAAGACACATTTCATATATTAGATTAGTTTCACATAGTTTTGGGTCAAAATATTATGCATGCATTTAATTAAATTGTAAATGAGTAAAATAATAATGAGTAAAATATAATCAAGGGAGGGGCGATCGCCCCCATTGCCCCTCCCTTGTATCCGCCCCTGTTTGCAACACATCCCATTTGTTTGAAAAGATTTCCAAAGTCTGGAAACAACACTGGCTAACGTCAAACTGCCTGGCAACATTTTTTTTTTTGCAACGCTTCAATCTTGCCAATAACTTGGCCACGTGTAAAATCATTCGAGTGCTGTCATTAGGACATGCCGAAAATTTACAATTCATCAATTAATTACTAAAACTTCCAGTCAAAATCTGCCTTAAAACACAAACAGACCTCCCAATGGGCCAAACCCTTTATACTGCTCATTAACACTGCCATGTGACAAACAACGTTGGCAATTCATAACTTGCAAATGCACAGTATGTTTTATTATGTCCCACACTTATGCTAATTTCCACATTTCCTTATCCTGTCGCATTAATTTTCTTTTTGTGGCTGCTGTCACTGCTATTGTCATCGGACCGTGGTAGCCCGATCGGTAAGGCGTCAGACTCGTGTTCGGAGGGACCTGGGTTCGATCCCAGCCGATCAAAAATCCACCGTCTCTATTAATGGTGGCTGGGGGACGTTAAAAATGTTGTGGTCACAAAGTCCTCCAAGTGAAACAATACCTCTGGGGGTGCTGGACCAAGGGATAACAGTAATAACTTTTTTTTAATGTTGTCAATTTTAGTTTTTCTTCCTTTTATGTCCCATGCAATCCTTGAGGGTGAATAGCTTTTTTTTTTCTAAATGTTTTGACTGAATATTTTTGATAAGCTGAAGAAAATCATACTTAAACTGAAAATCATGAAAAAGTCCAAATGTGTGGAAAGTTTCCATGTCCAGTACAAAGTTATATGTATAGCCTGTAATTTTTGTTATAGAAGCAGAAAGAAAGGAAACATAAAATGTCTCATTATATCATAAAAAAAGTTTACCATAAAATTGATTTTTTAATTGAGAATTTTCTGGATATTTTTTTTTTTTTTTTTTGACCCATTTAAATATTGGATAAGCTGCTAGATATACTGCCTTAAAACTATTGGATATCCTGCTCAAAGCGGAGAGGTCAGATCAGATACCAGATAGTTGAAAATCAGATAGATAAGATGGATACCGGATATCCAGTGCATTCCTAGTTAATATATATATATATATATATATTTATTTACATATACATTACTGGTTTTCCTTCAAAAGTTTTCTTTGGAAAATAGGGTACATATTCTTGAATAGGTTTGTCCAAATCTAATTTTCCATCTTCCCAGAGCTTAGCAACTGCAGCCATTGTTATGCTCTTACTGATGCTTGCAATTCTCATAACAGTATCAGGAGAACACAGTACTCTGTTTTCTATATCTGCATAACCCAAACCTGTAAAAATAATGTCATAAAATAGTTTAGAGAAGTTCAAGCATGATAGTACTTGCATTTTTCTTTCTATTCTTTTTCCAACATCAAATCTTTTTAGAAAGATAAAATTAAATATTTTTAATTATTCTGTTATATTTATGCAATTTAACCAACATTTTCCTTCATTTTTATTGTATAAAATTTCAAAGAATCAACTCAAGCGCAACTCACTACAAAAAAAAATGTTACGACTACAGTATCACTATACTTCGCAGCAACTTAACTTGGCAGTGACGTCACTACGGGTGGAGCCAATAAGAGCTCACAAGCAATCAGCGATCTCCTCTTATTCGCCAAGTAAGCTGTGATGTTTTATCTAGCTCGTTTTTCATAGACTAACGTCACACTGACGTCATCCGCCCGTAGTGACGTCACTGCCAAGTTAAGTTGCTGCGAAGTATACATAATTGGTAACATGAATGGCTTCCCTAATCTGTCATTACTCACCACCACAGTTTAGTTTTCAAAACCACCACAAGTGTGCCAATGCAGTTTGCTTCCATTTTTTTCATGTGATTATAATGTCTGAATTGATTCTAGCAAATTCAATTTTGTTTCTATGCAAGCAGTAATCTGTTCAAATTATATTGACATTAATATGCAGAACAGAAAATAATAATTATTCTTTAGAAAAGAACAGAGAAAATGAAATTTAAAGCTTTGCTAAAAATTGCATACATCCTATTTATAAGCAGGTTAAGTAAAAAATAATACGAACCTTCGGACCAAACAGTTTTTCCATCAATGCTGACACCAACTACAATCCCAGGAATTCCTAACTCATCCTAAAATCAATAGATACATACAATTACAATTTTTTACCACTTAGATGATCTAGATATAGAAATATAGCAGGAATAAATCAACAACTTTCCAATATGATTATTTCAGTTAGTGAGTGTGATGTCACACAATTAAAAAGCTATGAATTCTGATTTATGTAGATGGAATAGTCAATGTTATTAATATTTTGCATTTTCCAATAAGGGAAAAATTAGGTTGAGAAGGGTCTCCAAATTATTAGGTCTCGCCTAATGTTCTTTAACATATCAACCAAAATGTCTTTTTCATAAGTGGTGTATGGAAATTTTGATTCATTATTACATGGGGACCAAGGTTTTTTTTTCATAATGATGGAAGCGTTAAAATTCTCTGATTATACATGAACTAGTAAAATGAAGTTGATGTTTAAAATTAGAAACCAACGTTATTCATTTGCTCTGATCTTAACTTTTTAGAAAATAAGAGAGCCAAAAACTTACAATTTTTCTGGTTACTTTGATGTTTCAAAGTATTTTATTACTTTTTCAACAGGCATGTCATGTATGAGTTCTGGAATAGTACAATAGCCCTCTGGTTGCAGTGCTTGGTTTGTATGAACTTGAACCCCCCTTTCTCTCATTTCATTTCCATGGGTTCAGGAGGGAACAATTGAAACCTTTATTTCAAAAAACCCGTCAAAAGCACTTTTTAAAATTTTTGGAAAACTAAAAAAAAACTTCCTAAGTAAAGGTTTTTGCTTGAAAAAATTTGTTTAATGTTTCTTGTTGTATTGAAACAAAAAAAAAAAAAAAATGATGAAGGTTTTCCAAATTGAACCCCTAAAAATTAACCCCTAAATGTTTGTTATTTTTTCAATTGTTACTATAACAACTTTTGGTTTGCTGGATCAGGGATAAGAAGCTACAAAGGTCTGCCGTCCACTGGTTAGTTATTGAAAATTTCATCAGGTCTACCCTTTTACCATACGAAGTCCTGAAATCTTTCTTCAAACAAATTTTGGAGTGTTTATTTGGTCTTGGTGTGTGTAGTTTAAAATACTATCAGAAAAACCTTCTTTTACTTTTTCTTTCCCCTTCCGAGTTTTAAAAAAAAAAAAAATCTGACTTTTTTTTTTTTCAAAAGCAATTTTTTAAACCATTTTTCGACACAAAAAATTAAATGCAATCGCGGGCCGCATTTAGCTACTGACCTAGATCCATATTTGGGGAGCTCACAAAACAGACAATTCACGCCCCCCCCCCCCCCCTCCAAAAGAAAAAAACTTTCAAACTACCTTTTTCGGTGGGAACGACACCCCTGCATGCTGTACAATATTATTTAATTCAGACTAATAGGGACCAAAGGTAATTTGAAACAGCTTTAAGCTGCAGGCTTTTGTTTATTAATTTGGCCTTTTTTATTATTAAAAAAAAACTTGTTCTAACTAAAATATATAGAATTATCTGCAAGACATTAGAAGATACAATTTTCCCCATCAGATTTAAGTAAAGGATTGTACAAGTCCTCTCTTTCCAACACCACTAACTTTTGAAGGAAGCAAGGTCAAGCCAATGCTTTATTAATTGATCAAAATGAAAAAAAAAAAAAAAGAATACATATAGATATATTGTTACATTCTTGCTATCATAATTTTAAATTATTAGTTGAATTTAACTTTTTTTTCTTTGTTGTTTGTGTTGACAAAGTTTTTGGATAAATAAGGTTCTACTTTTCAAGTTACAAATACTTTGTTGCTCTTTATTTCAGGGCGATTTCTGCAAACTCATAATTTTCCATGCGAGCATGTTTTTTTGAAATATTCGTATAATTATAATACTATTGCTCTGGAAATGAATCTACTACTTTGTTTTGAAAGAAAGCCAATTGAAGTTTGTGCTTTTCTGATAAATCATGACAGAGGCAAGTTCCTTGCCAGTATTACTAGGTAGGGGACTGAATATTTTCACTTAGTAGAGTAATATTTCAAAATTATTGGAACATAATTTATTACCAAACTACCCATACTTGTAGACATAAATCATGGACATAATAATAAAAATGTCTCATAATTAGACTAATTAAAATTAATAAAATAGGATTGTTTTTGCAACAATAAAGAGGCATACTTTCATCACAAATGTGGCTCTGAAACTAAACAAAGTGACGTTTCAACATCGTTCTCAGCAATTTTGGCAAATTCACACTGATTACGTTTAACCCATTAATCGTCGAAACTCGAAATCATTATTTGTTTTTGATACAAATTATAAAAGTTATTATTTTGAGCCCATACTATAGTATTATGTTACAAAAAGAATAAAATTTCTCTTACATTTAGAAATATCGGGTGTTTTGTTGACGCAACGTCAGCGAAAAGGGGCAGGGATGCTAAGTAGTTTTTCTTGATACAATTCTGCAGTTTTAATGTCTTTTAGACAGGTAAAATTTGAATGCGCTTTGATATGGTTTTGAAACGTGCAGAGAACTTTAGAAGAAGGTGAAAATTCTTTTAAAAAATCAATCTTAATAAATTTTAAATTTAACAAAAACCTGATTATCCAAGGTCATACATGATAAACTTTAGTGCAATCGGGGTGGAGAGCAATATCACAAGCATTGCAACGATAAACAGTTTGACAATGGCAATGGGGCCGTGGTCAGACCGATCGGTAAGGTGTCGTACTAGTAATCGGAAGGTCCCAGGCTTGATCCTACCTGATCAAAGATTCACCGTCGTTACGAATGGTGGCTGGGTGACGCAAAATAATTGTCTTGGTCACAAAGTCTTCCAAGTGAAACGATGCCTCCGGGGGTAGAAGACTAGTTGTTTGATCGACCCTTGGTCTGGTTCAAAAGAAGAGAGAGCTCTGAGCTAAATCGGGTTTCCACCTCAATGGTGCTCGTAAAAACGGAATACGTATTTATTCTGCGTTAAATCGGGTAGATCCACCTACTCGGGCTCAGGTACTTGAGTGGTACTAACCATAGCCTTTTGTTATTTGTAAACCTTGCTGTAAAATGCCCCTCAGATACTGGCATTAGCTGAAGCTGAATGTGCTTGGCCGTCCTGTAGCTGTACTTTTCTTCTGTGTATTATTATCAAAGGGGTGTAAAAAATAAGTGCAACCTATCGTCTAAAATCCAACTGTGACTTTCTATTTCTTTCTTCAGATAGTCTTGAAAGTTTCCAAGTATTTGTTTGTGCAACATGGATATAATTTGAAAATATTGGCCACAATTTTTTCTTTCAGACTCTAATTTTATAATTTGAAACTAAATTATCACACAAATCAACATTATACCCATTTTCACATGTTATATTGCTCAGTGATACAAGGCTGAGGAACAGAAACCTGTTTCTTCTAAATTCTGGAGTAGCGAGAAACGTTCTTTACAGGCTCAATTTTACTGTAAGTAGAACCTCAAATCATCATCATCAGAGTTTTTTTTTTTTTTTTTTTTTTTTTGAAACCTGTTTGAATGCTTCTTAAACTAAGATATCTTGTTCTGGGCATTTCAAAAGGCAGAGATGAAAAAAAAAAGCTTGCACAGTCAAAACGCACAGAATAGAAATGAAATCTGTGCCTTTTGGAAAAGCAGTTAAGACAGGCAGTCTGACTAGCCCTTTTTCGCTGACGATGCGCTCATCGCAACACCTGCTTTTGCTTTCCTTCCCTCCCCCACATAATAAATTTCCGAGTGGATTTTTTTTATAAAAGTGACCTTGACTAAGGGTATTTCACATATAAACCCAAACTTCTTAACTTTTTTGGTAGAAAAATAGATCACAAATTTGAGCAAAAAAAAAACCATGTTAGAACCACAATTTTTATTACATGTTAAAAAAAATGTTTGAGGCAATTTTTTACTTAACTACGGTTTTTCTTAAACCAAAAATTGAAATCGGTACAAAAATTAGTTAAATAGTGAATTTTTTTATGATTTTTTATAATGACCTGTTACGTCAACGCAACACCAGCTTGTAATGGGTTAACTTCATGACAAAAAACATTTGCAAAAGTAATAGAATTTATCTATTGCAGTTTTGAATTTGTCAGGGGACTGTTTGAAAAAATTATAGACAGAACTTACATGAGAATATTAAGTTTTAGAAAAATGTAATTAGACCTTATTTGATAGAAAAATATAGTTGCATTATTCTATTTTTAGATATTAATTGCCAAATTTACAGAGTGTTAATAAGTTTTTTTGAAATATCACCTTTAAATGTTTGACTATACGATTGGGACAGCCAGGTCACTGTTTTTAGAGTTTAGATAATTTCTAGAAAAAAAATTAATTGTTATCGCTCCAAATACAATTGGGCTACCAAGTACTAATGCTTCACTTGAATTAAGAAAGATAATTACTTTGTTACACTTTATTATTTTTAACATATTCGGTGAAGACAGCCAACTACGAGTTTACAGAGAAACACCCATAATGCAAGTAATAACAGTTCATTAAGTTATACTTTCAAATTATTCATTTGAATAACAATGGCATTGCAATTAAAACAAGATGAAACATTCACATCTTGCAATGGCAGTGAAAGAGGCCCTCCTAACTATTCAATGATCTGTGTTTAACTATTCCTCAATGGATAGATTTTATTCTTGACACCTTTCAAAATGTACTAAAAGCAGTTAGTTCTTTCAGTTTGACGTGTCTAAAATACGCATTACTGGTTTAAAAGAAGCTATTTTTTTTTTTTTTTTTAAAGTAATGCATACTTAAAATCAAATGATGAAACAGCATCAGAACAAATTATCATAACAAATGAAAAGTTAGGGGGGAAAATGAGTTGAATTACCTTAATACGCTGAAGAAGATCACGACATTTCAAAATCGCATTGTCGTATGATATGGATAGATGCATTTCCTTTGCTTCATAATTCGTGTCCACACATTCATCCTCAATTTTACTTTGGCAAAAAACATACAAAGGAAATCCGACAGAGACAGCTGATGCAAAAAGAACTTTCGAATAAGCTGGTCTAATATGTGTTTGTTTGCATTTTAATGATAATCGTATAGAACGAGAAATATTTTGACACTTAAAATTGATAGCACGGACAAAAAGTGAAACTGCTTTTGTAAAATGCATCATATTTTGTACTTGTAATGATATATTATGCACGTAGCTTGAATTAGGAGATCACTAATGCAAAAATTGCCCAGCAGTTCATTTGAAAGACCATTGTGCACAAATTGTCAATACTACTTTTTTGAACGTACGAAAAGCATGTTTGAATTTATTACTATTTGGCAAGCATAGTGGCATAAGGCATAATCGCTGATCAGTGATCGCTACGGGCGAATTCTTATCATTATCCCGATCGTTTTGTGTTTTGTATGAACTTGGCGGCTTTGAAGGAAATTAGCGACTTTTAAGGAAGTTAAAGGAGAGGAGCTAAATCTCTGCTATCTTCTTAAAAGTGGCAACCAATTTTCACCGCCGCCAGAGAACGCTGCTCGACAAACGCTCCCTATCTCCTACGGGAATCAATGTAAATGATACTATAATGATACTGAATCTGTCATCTTTTTAAATGCTGTTATGGGAAAGAAAAAATTTTTTTTCAACTAGATTTTGATGTAAATCTTCGATTGACATTATGAATTAAATATGATTTTCATCCCACGAAAATAGGTGCCGTATTCTTTGAGAAATAGGTTTAATCGAATGCACTTACCAACTTGCCAAATCTGACAGAATAAGTCATTTTTTAAAGACTGCTGTTGGCAAGAATATTTCTTTTTAATTGGAATTTTGCTCAAACCATTGATTAACATTATGAACTAAATATATTTAATAAATATATTTAAACTAATAATTATTTTGTCTACTAAATATAATTAATTAATAACAAAATGCTTAATTTATCAACAATTTAGAGAACTGATTCTCAGCAAAATTTATATCGTACAATGCAAAAAAAATGTCTTATACAGTAGCTAGATGCGGTCGATTAAACTTCTTGAAAAATACGGCAAAGTTTCAGTGGGATCAAAGTCATATTTAGTTCATAATGTTAATCGATGGTTTACACCAAAATCCAGTTGAAAAAAATTTTTTTTTCTTTCCCATAGCAGCATTTAAAAAGATGACAGATTCAGTATCATTTACATTGATTCCCGTAGGAGATAGGGAGCGTTTGTCGAGCAGCGTCCTCTGGCGGCGGTGAGAATTTGTTGCCACTTTCAAACTAGCGCATCCGTAGAACTTTTCTCTCCTTCTTTCTACTCCATGACTCCAACATTTCGGTTAAATGGAGGTGTACGGCATTGGCCGAAAATGACTTTTTTGTTTTATAGGGCAATAGCAGCCACGTGCTTTTTGCATAGCAACGGAGCATGGCAACCGTTCCTGGTGGACAAGCAACTCCATGTTTACCGTATGTGTAGCATGGTATTGCGAGTACGCAGTTGTTTTTTAGTCTTTTTTAGTATAAAATGTATTCCGAGTCTTGTGAAAGCCTTCATAACGAAGCAAAAGAAAGATACATTGATAAAATCAAGATCATTAACAAATAAGATCCGCATTTATTAAGGAAAAATTAATTTTAAACTGATGCGCGTCTAACTTGCAGTACAAATGAAAAAAAGAAAAAGAAGGATCGATAACTCTACAGTTTATGAATGTTTAATGCATTAAGAACAATCAAATCCTATCAAAACAAGCATATTAGCAGACAGTTTGTTGTTATTCTACTCAGTGGTTAAAAACATGGATGTTAGAATTATTTTATCCTGTGATTATATTTCCCATGTATATATTGTTTTTCTGTAACTAGTGTTATTTGCCAACAATGTAGTATTTAAATATTTTGGCAGCGTTATTATTTTGTCTCGTTCAGCTTGATCGAGAAAATCAAATTCTTTTCTTTTATATATTTTAGTTTTCCACTTAAACTTAATAAATGTTAACAGGTTATGGGGCTCCAGCTCGCTAAATGCGCTAAGATTAAGTAAAGTGGATTTAGAACGTTAGAGGATTTATTGCATCCCAAGTAGCACAAAAATATAGAACGACGTGGGACCAACATAGTTCGACGTTTGAATCTCGTTTGAATAAAGGATAAGGTTTTGGAAACATAGAATTACGTCGACATATGTTGTTTCACCGACTTTATTAAAAAAGTCATTTTAACAACTTATTTTGACATTAAAAATTGAATAATCATTATTTAAAGCTTTTTTACAATGATATTCTTACTTATATTTTAATTAGAAGAAAATTAGTGAAATAGCAAACGTCGAACAACGTTTTTTAATGTTGGGAAAAAAATATTGAGACACTGACGTACTTTGACGTCGATCTATATTAAATCTTAACATAGAACTATGTTATAGCTTCTTTTTATTTCAACATTGTTTGAATTTTCATAAATTTAACTATTTTAGCTGTTTTAAATCAGAAGGGAAAATTAAAACTGTTTTTATTTTTCATTAGTAATGTATTTATTGACACATGAGGGGAAATAATCTCTAAAATTTTAAACATCGAAAACAATCTAAAAACTGATGCACTTCTGCATGACTTTAAAATATAGGAAAATATGTGAAAGAGTTTTATATCGACCTCCCTTCAAAAAATCATCACATTTTGTGTTTTAACGCTTTAAATTAGTCAAGTCTCATTTGATCTTATTTGGTTGCTTTACCTGTTACTAAATAAGTCTGCCAGACGATTTTTTTTTTTTTTAGTTTTAGCCTACTCATTGTCTTATAAACAGATAACTGTATCAAAATATATTTTTCGTTCGACATTATTTCTAATTTCATTTCGTTTAATACTTTAGCTGTTTCGAACTAAACATGCTTTTCTACACATTACAAAAAAAAATCTAAACATAGATATATAAATAAAACTTCTAAAACTGCAATCATCAAAAATAATTCAAAATCGGTATTGTTTGACATTTTTCTGCATGACTTTAAAGTATATCGAAAAAAAATAAGTTCCTCATTCAAAAAGTATTTTATTTCTTTATTTTTTGTTTTATTTATTTTCATTTTATTTATTTATTTTTTTAGTTATTATTTTTCGTTTTTCGTGTTTATTTATTTTTTTATTTATTTATTTTATTTTATTTATTTATTTATTTATTTTATTTTATTTATTTATTTATTTATTTTTATTTTATTTTATTTTTATTTTTTTGACGTTTTAAATCAATCAGGCTTGATTTGATTCATTCGTTGTTTCATCTGCTACTCAAATAAATCTGACAGACGATTTTTTTTTAGTTTATCATAACCATTGTCTTTTAAACATAGAACTATATCAAAATATATATTTTTTCGACATTATTTATAATTTCATTTCGTTTAATACTGCAGCTGTATTAAATCAAACATCTAGTAAAATGTTCTTTTCAACACATTACAAAAAAATAACTGAATGAATAAATAAATAAAAAAAACCTCTAAAACTCCAATTATTAAAAATAATTCTAAAACAACATAGTTTTACGTTCTTCTGCGTGACTTTAAAATATAGAAATACATCGAAGAAAGTTTTATGTTGACTTCATTCGAAAATTCTTTTTTATTTCTTTCTTCCCATCTTTATTCATTTTACTTACTTATTTATTTCATTTATTTATTTATTTATTTTTTTATTTTATTACTTATTTATTTATTTTTTAAATTATTGTTATTATTTTTTTTTTTACATTTTAAATCAATCAGGCTTCATTTGATTCATTCGTTGTTTCATCTGCTACTCAAATAAATCTGACAGACTATTTTTTTTTTTTTTTAGTTTTACCATAATTATTATCTTTTAAACATAGAACTATATCAAAATATTTTTTTTTCGACATTATTTATAATTTCATTTCGTTTAATACTGTAGCTGTTTTAAAGCAAACATCTAGTAAAATAAACTTTTCAACACATTACAAAAAAATAACTGAATAAATAAATAAATATAGAAAACCTCTAAAACTCCAATTATTAAAAATAATTCTAAAACGACATAGTTCTACGTTCTTTCTGCGTGACTTTAAAATATAGAAATACATCGAAGAAAGTTTTATATCGACTTCATTCGAAAATTCTTTTTTAGTTCTTTCTTCCCATCTTTATTCATTTTACTTACTTATTTTATTTATTTATTTATTTATTTTACTTTTTATTTTATTATTAATTCGTTATTTTTTAAAATTATTGTCATTATTATTATTATTATTTTAGTTTTTTTTTTTTGACGTTTTAAATCAATCAGGCTTCATTTGATTCACTCGTTGTTTCATCCGCTACTCAAATAAATCTGACAGACGATTTTTTTTTTTTTTTTTAGTTTTACCATAATTATTGTCTTTTAAACAAAGAACTATATCAAAATATTTTTTTTTCGACATCATTTATAATTTAATTTCGTTTAATACTGTAGCTGTATTAAATCAAACATCTAGTAAAATGTTCTTTTCAACACATTACAAAAAAATAACTGAATGAATAAAAAATAAAAAAAAAAACCCCAATTTAATAAAAATAATTCAAAAACGCAT